>VUQI01013905.1:11279-22111 GCA_015106735.1 Paratilapia polleni
TTTTTCGGGCCCCCCCCCCCCCCCCCCCCCCCCTTTTTTTTTTTTTACTCTTTTGTACAGTGATTGATTGCAATTTTCATAATGAAAGTGTTCATGACCCTATGTTCTCAGAAGGATCCTGTGACCTCTAGTCAAAAACAGATCTCCCCAATAGCAGTCAAGCACAAAACTGATTATATCCACGTCACGTAGACCTGAAAGAATATGTTTCTTTGTCCATAGCACAAACATGACATGCTGTTTTTGTTGTTGCTGTCATTTAGTAATCTTGACTGTGTGGGCACAAGGCAGTGAATATTGATGTGAGGCCGTTTATCTCTGTTTGTCATGGTATGTGTCAAACCAAGTGTGTTTTTTAGCTGGGAAAGAAAGGACATTGGTTGGAGGACATCCTCTCCACATGCATGAACAGTGAGATGTTTGATAAATAAGAAGAGCACAGCGGGTATAGCAGCACCCGAAACAATGCATTATTTGTGCTCTTGAATACTATTTCTTCCTGCACATTATGCCAAATAGTTATTTTTCAAAATAAAACTGGAGCCATCTACAATTTTATTACACACACATATGCAACGGTAGATATTTATGGGAACAGGGGATGTTTTTTCAACCCCCCCACCCCCTACCACTCCTTTACTGTTGTTTCCTTTGTTGATGCCTTGGTGAATTGAGATTAATTGCCGCTGGTAGCACGAATTGTACACTGACTGATCTACAGGAAATAAAAACGTATTGTTATGGGTTTCACAGAATAGGGATGTCCAGCTGTAATACTCATCCTAGCCTCCCCTTCCTTCTTCTTCTTTTTTCATTTTATTCTTTTTCTTCCTCTCTCTATTTTCTCCTCCTCTTGTTCTTTCAAGGGCGGTAATGGGGCTGGACAGAGAATCAGATGTGGTCCACATCGAGACGCGCATCGGAAAAGGCCGTGAGTACTGCACTCCAGTTCGCTGCAGTAGCAAGACCCACAGGACCCCTTGCCTCTCATTTAGAGCGAGGTCACGGGCAAGATGAGACCTGTTCTGCTGTTCAGATTGGTCCCTGAAGTCTAGTAAAGCAGAATAGGTGTCTCCTGACAAAAATGGAGAATTTTAGTGGGCTGATGGATGTTTCTTCTCCCTAATCTCCCCCCTGTGTTTCATAGACAAACCTCAGCTTCCCCTTTCTAAATAGCGTGGTATATTCTGTCAAACCAATTAAAGGAGTTTCCTGTATTAGAAATGATGCTCATATTCCTCCTGTGGTGAGGAAATGTGTATCAGAATTATCATACAACCTCCTCTTGTCTGACACAATAACATCTTGAACTTTGCGTCGTTGCGTGTCACTGCCAGAGCTTCGACTTTAATAGTCTTGAATCTAATTTGGATTTAAAAGAATCCAGTGACTAGAATCAGTGGTTGACTATTACACAAGCTGAAAATTGTTTCAGAGTGATGAACATAGAGTGGATTTTGGATTTACATACTGTATAGCAGCTCCAGTGCATACAAAGTACTGTTTGAAGATAAATGGTTGTAATTTACTTCTGATTGATTTCCTTTTGCCTCTTTCCAGGTGCTCAGTATGTGAAGTGCAGAGCCCAACGATGCACAGAAGGCAACAGACAGTACCTCTTCCCTGGACATGTAGACACCAACTCACTCGTTGTACAAGATGAATACGTTTTCACGCAGGTTTGCATAGTAATAGATTACTTTATCTGATTAAACTAAACCAGTTGTCCTTATCTTTTCATGCAAAGGTTGCTGTCTGTGTGATCTTTCATTTTCTTATTTTTTCACTGTCATTTGTTTTTATTTTGCTTTCATGTGCACCCAATTCATCCTTTTCCATCAAAACCAATATAATAGCTTTCTCCAACACACCTGTTCCCCACTGGCCCAATGTGTGTTTTGATTATGTTTTGTCTTGTTCATGTCAAGGCACGCTCAGTCTTTCAGTTTCCACCCAGACATACTCCATGCCTGAAAAATGTGCGGCAAAGGAACTGTGAATAGACAGGTTGGTGTCCTTATTACCATTCACTCTGACTTTGACTCCAATTAGACAGCCACAGTCAGGGTCATTATTAGAAATTTAATTTTCAAATGCCCTCCACTGTCATTGATTTCCATTCACAGCTATGCAATTTTCTCTTGCTGGTCAGGCATGATGCATTTGGTCATCCTTCCTTGACTGTATTAACAAAATTTCAGGAAAATAAAATCAAATTATAGCAGTTTTCTGTGGCTGCTTTCATTTTAAATAAACACCCCTGTTTATTTTTGATGTTTGCTGTTCATTTTAATTTATTTATCCAAAGATTTAATCTTTTGATATGGTATGATGTTGCAGCAGCAATGCTAGCAGTGACCCAGTTTCACTTTCAACACATTTAATCCGCTGACTTGATTGGAATGGCTGCGATGTAAGAATGAAACTGTATGAAAAAAAAAAAAAAAATCACAGTGTGATTCAGAAATGGTGATTCAATAAAAAGCCCAAATTGCATTTAGCTGAGATGAGATTGACCGTCAAGGCAGAGGCAGACACGAGGAAGATGCTGCTGAAAATAACTGGACATACAGGGAGTGTCTGCACAGAGATGTGGTGGCACAGATGACTTTCTTGTGACTTTCATTGCTTGGGGCAGTTGGATTTAACTTGACAAAGAGTAATGAGGTTATCGATTCGGCTACAACGAAATAAGCATTCTTCAACACCTCCAAAGTCTCTTGGGAGTGAAGGAACAGCCAAGTGCAACATCCTCAAAAATGTGGCCTGGGAAAATGCAGCTCATTGATTTTCGATAGATTATTCCATTAGAGTCCTAATGTAGTGTGTTGGGGGACAAACACCATCCTTCTAGTTGATTAGAAAATAAGCAATCAAGTAGTGTTGCCCTCCCTGTAAGTGGAAGGGAAAGTGGTAGTACATTAAGATCTCCAAGAAACACTGTAGATAAAGCCAACACAATTTTCAGTGCCTCTTAGCTTTAGACTAATTGAGATAATGACAGCAATTTCTGTTGTGCTTAATTTTTGTCTGCTTTCGACACTGTTGAAAGTAGAAAAAAATTGCAGCTATTTTATCATGTGTTGTGAATTCATACATGATCCTTCAGGAGACATCGCTGCTTCATGTCCTCATTTCACAACAGAGTGGGCTGCTGTCCAATTCTCGCACATTACTGTGCAAAATATTAGGTGCTTTAATTGCTTTGATATGTGTGTCATACAGCACAGTCAGGGATGCTTTTGATTGGTCCCAGATTCAATCTGCAGTATTACAGCGACCCCAAATATACAGTCACAGTTAGGGTTGTCGGAATTTCAAATTCGATATCAATACCCAGGAAAATACTCATTACTCAATACCATTTTCGGTACCACGGGGGGTGGGTGACAAAATTAAGAGGCAAAATTTTTTTAAATAAAAATTAGAGCAACACTGATTCGTGCAAATGTATTCAGCTACAGCCCTGTTTATTTTCTGTGCTTCTGGTGACTTGGCACCATATTTTCATTGCAGATCAAACAGAGTTGGTAAGGTAGACACCCACGCTTTCTGTCTAGTTGCTGGTAGACTTTTTTTGAGCTTCAATCTGGGACTTGATTACACTTTTTAGACACTGTCTATTAACTGTCTATTAACATTCCAGACGGGCGGGACTGATAACGTTTGCCATTAGCCATAGCCGCTAGACACTACCTTATTGATAACTTAGCAGACGGCTAATGTAGATAATTGCGAATAGTTAAGCCGCTAAAGGTAATATGTGCCATGTTAACGTTTATGATAACTGTTTAATATTTCAGTGCTGTTGAAATGGGAGCTTTACTGACCTCTTGAAATTCCTCATAAAGACCAGAGTGTCAGTCTTTAAGATGCTTTGCCAAGTTTGTTGCGCTACTGTTCACGTGTTCAGCTGCTAGAGAGAAGTGGGGCTATGTGCCTGCCTGTCTGCAGGTGCTGTGTGAAGTTGTGTGTCAGCTGGAGGAGGCGAAGGAAGCACTGTTGGTATTGATACTGATGCAAATGAGCATCTAATCCGATAGTAATTTTTAGCATCATTTAGTATCTGGGTATCAATTTTTTGACAGCCCTACTGAGTACACATCCTGCCTATGGTATCTACAGTACTGAAAGAAAAAGAAAAAACAAACAAACAAAAAATACAAGTACCGTCATGTTTTCAAAATTTGATATCAAAAGGTACCGTAGATATCGGTTCTGGTGACATAGTCAGAGTAGTCATGGAGTCATGGATGAACTACCTTGTGACTAGGAGGTCCCAGATTACACAAAGAGACAGGACACAGTGAGACAGCCTGAATCCTCAGAAGTAATATGCCAAGTTTACCAAGATGCTTTGCAAAACCTAGCAGCTTGAAAACTGTTTGTAAGTGTACTCAGGAGAGTGCTGTTTTAAGGACAAAGGGTGGTCATGCAAAAATGATTTTTTTCCCCCTTTTGTTTACTGCACTTTAGTAACTGATGAAAACAACTTTCACTTTACTTTTGGCAACCTTTTTTTGCCGTACTGTGTATCTTGTAAAAACCTCCCATCTCATTTTGTTTTTCATTTTTCAGATGGTCTACATAGGCTTTCCTGTGTAGGAGAAAATCATACCCACTGCATCAACTATAATCGGAATGTGCGAATAAAAATCACTGAACTAAAACAGAAAAAAAAAAACATAAATTTTTTCTGTGTTATTGTAAAAAAAAAAAAAAAACTTGTCAAAATGATGTATATCCTTGACACAAAGATATGTACAGTGCATGTGATCTAATTAGAGTGACAAAGCTTTTTCGACTTCATTGCAAAGGTAACCAAGTCAGGACGAGCCAGCTACTTTGTCTCCTACATGAGAGAATCCTTCAAACGGATGAAATTACCTAAATATTGTCTGCCAAAGGTAAGCAACAAAAGTTACTACTAAACTATAAATAGTGTATGATATTTAACAAAAACAAAAAAACAACCCACATTACTGTTATTGTTGCGTTTTCTTATAAGTGTTAGGTCACACTTTTTTTTTTAAAGAAATGTCACATTTAAGCTTTTTAATGCATGCCATCTCATTTGAGACTATTTTGTGTTTGCTCACTTGCATCTGTCATTCTCACCCGTTCTCTCTTTCCATCTGTCCATTTTTCTCTCACCAACATCCTGCTACAGGACATGCATATCATCAGTACAGATGAGAAGCAGGTATTTGCTGCTGTCCAAGAGTGGAATCAGAACAACACTTACAGCCTGTATATCTCAGACTCCCCCGGGGTCTACTTTATCCTTTCATTAGAGAATCTGAGAACCAGCAGAGGACCTGCCGGTAATCTACTAGTGGACTTTTATAAGGTGTGTAGTTAGCCTTGTTTATGGACTGGCTGTCACTCCCCACTTATTCCCTTTCCTGTTACAGTGCTGGAGAACTGTTAATTTACGAAGCTGTAATTATAAAATAGGCCTTAATCAGTTAACATCCTTAGAATACGTTTATATAATTACAGGCTCCTTTTCTGATTAAGATTTTGTATGCAGTATATTTTGTGTGATCCACTACTAAGTATGATGCATTGTTACAGATTAAACCTTTTAAAGCTGATTTCAAATATTAACAATAAAACTTTATATAGTTTGCTGATAATACTTTGTGTACTTTCCTTTAAATAACATTTTCAAAACATGAAATATCCTTTAGTAGAGTTTTTATAGTGTAGTAATTTTTCAGAGTGCTTCCACTGCTGCTCAAAAGATGAGTCAATAATTATAGATTAATTTCCTAAACTAGATGTGAAAAGGACTTAGACAGTAATTAATATATTTTTGCTGTTTTCCTTCTTAGGTTGAGGGGATAAATGGCATGTATCTTGCCAACAAACTGGTGGATAATCACATAAAGACTTTCATCACATACAACAAGGGACAAACGTGGTCCCTGCTGCCAGCTCCTGCCACTGATGTGGCTGGCAATAACCTTCACTGCATTCTGGTGAGCTTGAGCCTTTCGGCAGGAGTGAATGAGCGCTCTTATTCATGCAAAATTAAGCCCATGACATAAAACATTCCTCAAATGTTTCAGCCTCATCAGCTGTGTTTTGAATGTTCTTGGAGTCAAAGCCATATTTGCACCAGGCCAGGTGCCAGCTTCAGCACAAACTTGTCTTTTTAGTCTCCTAAATGGCTGAGAAGATGCTTTGCTGGAATATTCTTATTATCAGTGTAAGGCACAGAGTGTCATCGCATTTAGTTTTAGGGGTCTAGACTTTTCATTAACCTCTGAAATTTCAATTTACTACCTGTGGTGGCACAGGACTAATGAAAGTTAGATTACACTGAATTATATTATGTGGCTGTGTTGTTTTTCAACAGGTACAATGATCACCTAATCCAGTCAGTATGTTCTTTAGAGACCATTTAAAAACCTGTATATTTTTCAGTTAATAGGTTTTAGTCTTTCTGTGTGTCTTACAAATGACCACTATGCTCTCTTCTGCTTCCTGACCCCCTCCTCCAACCTTAGCTGTATGAAAAGTCTTATTGATGTTTTTCAGAGCGCTTTAGTCGGGGAGATGAGTGAAATGATTTGAATCAATTTTGCCATTTTTATCAGTGCATCTTGGGGAATTTTAATTACATGCCTTGTTTGCTTTAGAATGAAACAATTCAAATGCCCTCTGTGTCCTCTCAGCCATTTTCCTTTTTTTTTCTAGCAGAGATGAGAGGAACAAAGTATCTTTGTTATATAAATGGTGTCTGAAAATGTTAGCACTTTTCGCTCAATGGGAAGAATAGTTTGAAAGCAAAGCTAATTATAATTGCTGCTGTTAAGATCTGAGATACATATTGTTTCAACTTGTGCTGTATTTGAATTCGTTTTGTTGACAGCCATTTTGTTCACTTCATCTTCATCTGGAGATGTCAGAGAATCCTTACACATCCGGACCCATCACCAGCAAAAAGTCTGTACCAGGAATCATTGTGGCTACAGGTAGAGTTGCCTAAAGGACACGCATTTATAATACTGTGCAAATGTCTTGAGCTACCCCTCATTACTTTATATTTTACTAGGAAAATGGGAAATAAGTGCAGCGATTCATTGAAACATGTGCAAACATATGTGGAAATACAGTATTTAAGGCAAAAACAGAGTGTCTATAATTCTAACAAGCGTGAAAGGCAATATTTGGTATGATCACCTTTATTCTTTAACACAGCCTGAACTCTCTTAGGCAAGCTCTCTTGTCATTTCTTTAAGTAGTCTTCAGGAATAGTTCTCCAGGCTTCTTGACTGACATTCAAAGCTCTTCTTTGGATGTTGGCTGCCTTTTGTTCTGTTCTCTGTCAAGATGATCCCACACTGCCTCAATAATGTTGAGGTCCGGGCTCTGGGGAGGCCAATCCATGACTGATAGTGTTCCATTGTGTGTTTTTCTATCCAGGTATGCTTTTACTGCATTGGCAGTGTGTTGGGGATCATTGTCATGCTGAAAAATGAATCAGACCCTTTCCAGATGGTATTGCATGGTGGATCAAAATCTGATGGTACTTTTCTGCATTCATAATTCTTTCAATTTTGACAAGATCCTCAACACCACTGGCTGAAATGCAGCCCCAAACCATGACTGAGCCTCCACCGTGTTTTACAGATGGCTATAGACACTCACTGTTATACCTCTCTCCTGATCTCCTCCATACATATTGATGACAATTTGAACAAAGAATTTCAAATTTGGATTTATCACTCCATAGGACCGGTTGCCATTGATTTCCAGTACAGTTCTTGTGTAATTTGACATACCTCAGCCTTTTTTCCCTGTTTCCCTTCCCTAAGAATGGCTTCTTGACAGCCACCCTTCCACTGAGACCATTTCTGATGATGCTTTGGTGAACAGCAGATGGATCAACTAAAGGGCCAGATGCATCTCTCAGGTCCTGTGTCAGGTCTTTGCTGGACTTGTTCCTGTTTCTTAAGGAAATGACTTTCAGATACTGTTCATCTGCTGTAGATAGTTTTTACTTCTTGCTTTGTCCTCCACTTGTCCAGTTTCCTGATTTTTTTAAGGACTCCATGCCGTGATATGCCAAGTTTTCAACTAATAGCTCTTTGAGAACCACCTTGTTGGTGCAAAAATATTATTTTATGCCTGTAAGAAGGCTACAGATGCGGTGGAGGAAGCAAACTTGGAGGCAGGAATTCTCTTCACCTGTTGTGCAATTTATTTACAAATGCTGACAATTAACAAGCCAGCTCAGGTTGGTGATATGAACAACAAAAAGAAAAAGAAAAAAAAAAGCTATACAAACAACCTTAAAACTGTTCAAAAGAGCCTAAGGAAACTCAGCAATCAACTAAAACAAAACCAACAGCTAGGCCCATGGCTATTGGGCTACTAGCCAACACTTAGTCCTACAGTGCTACCCTCAACTCTCTCTCAGGAGCAATGACCCAGGCTTATAAAGCTTAAGCCCCTCCCACCAGGATAAACCATGCAAGCATTTCCAATTAACTCACACAGTGACCATTTCTTAATTCAAAAGCATAAAGAAGACCACTATTTACCACTTCTGGGGCTTTTACACAGAACCACAAATACACAAGTTTGTTTACTATGTTTAAAAGACTATTTAAAAAAACAGTGACAAACTCCCCTTGGGAAGCTCTCAGTCCCACCTACTATAAAAAAGGTTTGGAAAATGCCACTTCCTGTTTGACAGTCTAGACCTTGATGGCACCATGGAGTAGAGCAACCTTCAAACATTTTGGTAATACTAATAATTGAAATTTCTTTGCAATAATAAATAAAGTCTCAATGTGTGGGTCCACTTTGCAGTTATTTTATAGTATGAAAATGATGATGATGTTACAGCTTAAACAAATTACCAGAAGTATGTATCTTATAGCTAAGACTTAAACAAACCAGTGAAGGAATGGTCCACAGCAACACTGGCCTCACATTCACAACTAAGACAATAACAACTCTATTGTGCCGGCTAGATGTAATAGAAAGATTGCCATTTTAGTGTGTTGCTGGCCATGTGCACAGTTAGTCCTCTAGAGGGCACGGGTACCCCCGTGACATGCCCCTTACCAATAGAGCATCTTAAACGCCACATTCTACTTGGATGACCATGCTGACCATGTCCATCTCTTTATGACCACAGTGTACCCATCTTCTGATGGCTGCTTCCAGTAGGATAATGCAAAAAAACATCTCAAACTGATTTCTTGAACATGACAATGAGTTCACAGAACTCAAATGGCCTCCACACTCACCAGATCTCAGTCCACTAGATGTGCAGCTGACAAATCGGAAGCACCTTGTTGAATCTATGCCACAAAAAACCAACGCAGTTCTGAAGGTAAAAGGGGATCCACCCCGGTACTAGCAATGTACCTAAAGAAGTGTTGGGTGAGTGTATATATGTATGCGTATAAAAATAACAGTTGCAATCACAATTATATTTAACTGAACTAGCAAGGATTTTGACCAGCTAAACCTTGTATGCTTATTAATCCTGCAGTGTACTTCTGGTTATTATTGTTTTTGTGTTTTATCCTATGAGCACAACATAACACTATGTTGTCTATCAATCTGACCATATGGTAAAGCTTTTTAGTAAGCTAGTGAAACTGCATATCAGCGTGCAGGCTGAATTCCTCTATGTTCTTAGTTAATTTGAAACAATGACACAAACGTGTGCAGTTCAGACAACTGCAGTTTCTGAATCTCTTGTGCAGCATTGAACCTGGAGCTACTAAGGAACCCCTGATATGATAATGACATTTCAGATCTGGCTTCCTGCTGGTCCCACAGAGATCAAACAGGATGAGCTGGACCTTTAGGAAACTGACTCGGTAAAGATGTGAGTGATTTAGTGGCAAATTGAAAAAGGAGAGTGACTTATTACAGACTACAGTTGAAGATCATTAACAAAGCATTCAACAAGATGCTGGTTACAATCCTGTGAAACTCAGAACTGAGTGTTTCAAGCAGCCCTGATCTGATTTCAGTAAGTAAACGCATTCATTTAAAATATTATCTTTTTTCTCTTAAAAGATGTAGTTTACCCAACATCTGTTTCAAATCAAACAGGAAAACTGAATGTGCAGCACCACAGATGACGCCTTCAGTTCAGCTTTTTATAGCTATTGTAAACCAGTACATTAACTACTGTACAGCATGTACATTGGTAAGATATATCTACTCAGCAAGACATTAAACATTTCCTCCAACAGACGACGTCATTTTCTGCTCCTAATGTCCCTTCTGTGCACAAACCAACTTCCAGAGTTTGATGAAACTGATAATGTAGCTCTTATATGGTTTAATCTGGTCTGGGTTTGTTGATTGTGTCCCATTTGAGGGGATGAAATCCTCCCCCACATGATTTCATCCTCTTAAATCATAACTTTTATTGCCACGTGTACTACTAGTATGTGATGCACTGTATTTCTTTTTGCTTAATGGCCCTTTGTTAACTGGGACAGCAGTTAATTTGAGGCAAGGCTTAATTTCAAGCTAACTTAAACTACTTCATAATGTTTTCAAGACGAATAAAAAAAAAAAAGGAACATTTTGTGAGAATAAACATATGACGAGTTTCAAAATGATTAGAGGTAATGCAAAACAGATGTGTACAGTTGTAACCTGAATTCTCCTTCATTTAAGGTTTGACAAATGTTGCAACATCTGGATCAGTTACATCAATTACCCAAAATGCTTTTTTTTTTTTTTTTTTTTTTTTTTATTTTTTTTTTTTTTTTCTTTTTTTTAATTTTTTTTTTTTTTTTTTTTTTTTTTTTTTTTTTTTTTTTTTTTTTTTTCCTTTCTGTTTT
>VUQI01013905.1:30153-43378 GCA_015106735.1 Paratilapia polleni
ATTTTAATTTAAAAAAAAAAAAAAAAAAAAAAAAAAAAAAAAAAGTAGACACAGAAACTGAGCCAGTGTCCGACAAAGTTGCCTATTGCAGCATTATATTTATACAAGTGGTGATCAAAAAGTTCTCAGACTGCGCTTATAAGAGAACAAAAACTGTACCACCCCCTTCTAGCATCAGCTTCTGTGGCAAACTGACCCAACTCTCACTGAGGAGCATCAAAGGGAGCTGAGTTTCCAGCTACGACTCAGAGACCAAAGTTCTGTCTGCAGTCGGCAGTCTCAAAGAAGACACGTCAGGTCAGCTGTGCGAAAAGCAGCATGTTTGAAAAAATTTCTTTTTTAATATATTTACAGTGTTATGCACTGTGACATTGTCCCCCAGGGTCAGACTGTAACTGACAAGTTCTAATGTAACCTGCTAAGGTGTGTGACATATGATGAAAATTACCTGAACTGTGGTACGTGTCAACGTGTGCCCGCTCACAGCTCATTAAAAAAGGTAAGAGTTTTTTGGCTGTACCAACACAGTCATCACTCACCACCCACCCTACTTGCCAGATTTAGCTCTTTGCAACTCATTCCCCCAAAATAAGTTCAAGATGAAGGTTGCTGTTTTGTAAACGCACACCAGCAAAGGGTCAGAGCGATCCAGGGAGCTAAAAAGGGGGAAGACTGCTGAAAGAGTGTCGTGATAGAACTCAAGGTCAATTATTGCTTTTTCACAGACTACAGTCTCTGAACTTTTGGGTAGTGGTTTTTCAAACCTTTACTAACCTAAGAGGGTTAATAAAATACTGTCAAAACATGTCCTGATGAAGATCATGTGATTTCATCAAAAGTTCGAGATTTGAGTGGAACTTGTGTCTCTTTTCTTTTTCTCCTTTACATTAAAACAATATCCACCTAAAACAAGAATAAAAATGTCTCACATATGTAGCGTAAACTCATTTAAAGTTGACTCATTATGCTCATTTTCATGTTTACATGATTCACAGTTAAAAATAATCATACTATATCTTATACCAGGCCTTGGAGGAGTCTCTTAGTTCATCCTCTGTCTGAAATAGGCTGTTATAGCACCTTTCCCTTTAAGCCAGCTTACTTCTGATGGGCTCCTCCTTGCAAACAAACGGTTTGAACAGCAGGTGTGTGGGGGAACTCGAGTGTTTAGAACAGACTCAAGCCTGAACTTTATCTCACAGGGATCTCTTGTCCATATGCTGATCTCATTATCTGGAACTTTAAATGTTTAATATGAGCTTCCACCATTGTAAGAGTATATATAGAAAATAAGAGGGTGCACAATAGGTCTACTTTAAGTCTGTGTCTGAGCTTATACACAGGGACATTTTGGGTGGAGCTAAACAATCACTGAGTCCAATCAGCAAATGTGGCAGGATGAAGCTGCACTTGCCAAGTTAAAAAAAAAAAGAGCTGCGGTTCATTTCCTAAATTGAACTTTGACACTGTTGACTTGAGCATGTGACAATTCTTCCACTGCACCTATACGATAAGGCCCTTAAACAGGAAATGGCTCCTCTGACTTTCTGCATATCATGTAACATGAGGGGAGCTCGCACTGTCGTCAGGTCTTATTGTTCAGAGGTCAACAGGAGGAGAAAAGATTGGGAGACAGAGTGAAACCACTACACCTCCTGGGAGATGAGTTACCCTGGATCCAGAGCTGATTAATGATTTAGACGACTGACTGTGTTCCGCACAACGTAATCATCTGAGCCGTGCACATGCAGCTAACTCTCACACACGCCAACACCAGATGGGCTGCAGCAACTCATGACATTAAACTGTTGATGTGTTTTGTGCATGAGCATTACCTCTGTACATAATACAGCGCAGGGCTTCTGAGGCGTAGGTCTGAGGGAGCACCAGACTAAGGTAGTGGAGAGGATACGGGATACACTCCACAGGCCAGATGATACCTACATCACAGGACAGAGAGGACACCGTGTCACATATGGGTAAGATATCATTTACACCTCCTGTAGGAATGGTTTGTGTCTGGTTTCTGATAACAAGCAGCCTATAAAGCATTCAAATAATCTCCCCTCTCTCTTATTTTTAAAACATCCAAATCAGGTTCAAAGTTCAGTTGCTGAGCAGCTGAAAAACTAATCTCACTTCACGGTGCATTTAACAGCTCTTCTGCAGCAATCAGTTCATCAGCACATGAATTTTGCTCTGAATTGCAGATGTTCAGAATTCCATTTTTTTCTAAGGAAATCTGGCCTAAAAGTTCAAAGATGGAAATAATGTGATATGGCTGGAAGATCCGGAGCAGAACAGCTACAAAGTGAACACTGTGGGGAGATTTTCTTTACTGCTGTTTCCACCCTTTCAGAGCATAGCATCAACATAAGAAAAAGTCTTCAAAGTGATCAGAAAAATAAATAAATGGACATCACAGAGAAGCATTTAACAAATATGTAGAATTAACATTAGATCCTGAAAAAGAAATCTATTCAGGAGTGTCAGTTTCAGTGTCAGCAATTGGGACAAACAGACATTTCTGAAAGCAAAATAGGCTCATATCATCATCAAAGGAATAACAAGCATGTCAAAATTGTATCATGAAAGGTGTTACATGGCTCACACCAATATTAGACAATTTTTTAACTTATTTGTCTATTTTTGGCATGTTTTGTTTAACTGGAAGTGTATGGTTTTTAAGGGATTGTGTGGTTGTTGTTTAATGTGGACCGTGGAAAGACTAGCAACCACTCTGTGGAAGTACAGGGGTGTTAAAAGAAGTCTAATATAATATGAAAACATTGGATGGCTTAGTGTGCATGAGAAAAACTGAAATTAAAGAAAATATGCCATAAATTATTAAACATTAAAACCAATAAATTAGGCAGCGGAGGGAAAAAAAGAGATTTTACTGTCCTCTTTTTGACTTTAATCTATGCAATAACTTATTTGCATATCAGCATTTACAGAAGATAAACAAATACTGAGACCACCAACTCCACAAGGACTATGAGAAGATAAACTACTTCCCTTCACTATTTTAATTTAGCTAAAGTGTGAGAGGTGGTTTCGACACACGTCCTCCTACAGCCTTTAAAGTTTTGATGCTCTAATTCAACTAAAACAAATGTTCATTTGCAATACCTACTCACAGGCTTACACCTAGTTCACAACATCAGAGGGGTTTTATTCAGATTCCCTAATTCAATGATGCTCCAGTAATCAGACACCTACTGTGCCTTTTAGGACATTTTACACTCAAACAATCAATCTCACTGCATACCACTGATGATGAGGTTGGGGTAGAAGATGCCCAGTGCAGCCTGGTTGGCGCTCTGCTCGTCGTCGATTGCGGATGAGATGACGAGGCCCAACGAGATGCCCGTGACGCCCTGCAGCACAATCAGAATTATGACGAGCACCAAGGAGCCTTCGTTAGGCATCTGCAGAGAGAGAGAGATGAAGAGCAGGGGTGAGAAAAGATAAAAAGCTTGAGTAAGCTTAGAGTGCAAAGCAGCAGCAGACCTAAAAGTGGCCTAAAACAGGAGATAAGGGAAGCCAGAACAAAGCAGTACAAAAGGCTTCAATTTGATAGAGAGCATAAAGATTGGATTCTGGAGCAATGGAAAAGGGTCTTGTGGTCAGAGTTACACTGGTCCAGAGTGATGGATGCATCAGGGTAAGAAGAGAGACAGATGCTCTCTACAAATCCAAAAATGTAACGCTGGTGTAAGTAAGTGTTAATATTACTTCATCAATTCTTTTAAAAGAGCTCAGAACAGCAACCACAAATGTCACTTCATGGTCTATCACTCCACCCAGTCTTAACCATGCCAAATATAAAAAGCACAGTGTGATGTGTGATTTCCTAACGTACAGGAAGCAAGCTTTTAAGTGTTACTGCTATTTTGTAATTAATAAGACTTTCTAAATCATCCATCCATCATTTAAGGTCATTTAAAGGAGTTTAAACATTTATTATCACCACAATAACAAGAACAAATAGGTTTCACCCTGAATACAGACCAGTGAAACAGTCCTGTGATGTTAACATGGGAAGTTATTAACATTGAAAGGTGGTGTGTAAAATCAGGCACTGCAGAAATGAGTTGAACTGTTCATCGCATGTCTGTAATGCTACAGGAGTGTAATACTAAATCACTTGGAGTGATTATGAGGACTCTGAATCAGTGGAGAACTCTTTAAGTAACACAGGAAAGGATGAAAAGAGATGAAGAGAAAGAGGAAAACAGATAAAACAAATAAAAGGCACTTTGATGTTCTGGACTAATCTTCAGCCATAAATACCACAAGAAATGGAAAGAAATGTCACTGATAATTAAGTTTGGTTGGGAGTGTAAATGAGATGTGAAACTTTCAAAAATCACATAAAGACAGCGTAACAGAGACTGGAAGTCTCGGCTCAGAAGATTCCAGGTGATAAGCTTCGTAACTAAAACGTGTGTGTGTGTGTGTGTCAGTGCCCTCCTCGGAGTGTTAAGACACTTCCAGTCTCCCCTGACAACGTGCAAAAATAAACCTGCACCAAGAGACCACATGACCACTCGGTTGCCACAGCAATCAAGGGCTGTTGTTGTGGCGATCCCACAGTGATCCTTGGATACGGCCAGAGCGAGAAATGATTTATGAAGCGGTGGGCTCTTTGGACTTGAGCACCTTAATTAACACACACACACACATAAAAGCACATCTCTGCATGGACTAAACACACACCCACATTTATACTATCTGCTCTTTCTTGTCTGTATTGATTCCATACAGATGTCTATCAATAATCAATAGTGAACTAAATCTTTATGTTCCCCTTAGTTTGTTATTCTAGCCAAGCTTATTACAGTTAACTAAGACTAAACAAAAACAATTTAGTTAATGGCAACAAAAATAAAAAGCAGACCTTTGAAAGAAATATAACTAACTCAGACAATGTGTACTTGAAAAAATAAACAAGATAAAATAAAAATATACAGAAAATGTCTTTAGCAAAAAAATTAAAAAAGTAAGAAGCACTGGCACATCTGTTTACTGAGACTGGGATGTCTACAAGGCTGTGAGTCAAGTGTTTATATTTTAATACCTAATCTGATCTTAAAATAAAAAAAAAAAAAACTAAACTAAAAGATAAAAATGACCAAATCCACTCTAATAACCAGTGAAAATTGGCAACATGCATCACATGTTTCATGATGTCAGCAACTCTGCATTAAATCTTAAGGCACAATATGGTTGCTGATCCACCAAGCACTAAGCAGCACTGTTTGTTCCAAAAAAGGGATAAAGAGACATAGTGTTTAAAGAAAATATATGGAGATAATTGCTGTTTACACTGCTGTCTGCCTGCAGATATATATATATATATATATATATACATTGTAGCTGAACTCTACATGTTTGTTTTTCGCCCCGTAATTGATGTCATAAAAGTGAATTTCTCACCACAGTTTTATTGCGAACAGTTTTGGAGCATTACAAGAGAGTGGAAAGTGGCCTTTACACCATATTTCCTCCCCTGTACACGCTACACTATTTTTATGGGGGAAAAAAAGATATAGGCTGATCGTGAAAAATAGAGGTTAATAAAAGCTATTTGGTGGCTACACTGAATCGTTATTAATATAATTATGGCTCCAGGCTGCAGGTAAAGTCTGATTTTTGATGATGTAGTAAAAATGCAAATGAAGAGGGTAAAAGGCCTGCTAGGTTGGTGAAGCATTAACCTTCAGTATGTCAGAGCTGCTCCCTGCATGTCGAATGAAACCATATTAGAGGCTGTTTTAGAAGGTAAAAAAGAAAATCTCCCTAACACAATGACTTTGGTGGCTAAACAGCAAAGGAAATATCACATTTCAACCTAAAGACTTCAACATTAAGTGACAGTGTTGTGGTGTCAGTAAAGGTTAAACAGGATTGACCCTGTGGTCTGGCTTTCCAAACACGTATTGACATTATACTGACTGAAAGCAAACACAGAAAATCAATTAAAGAAGCAAACATTGAGGTGAGTGTCTGTGATACTTTGAGGTAAAAATAACAGTGAGCTTTGTTTATATAACCAAACTGTTCTTTAGGCTTCTATTTTTATCATTAATTTCCCTGCTGTTACTTTCTTTCCTGCAGACCTCATTTTTGCTGCTACAAAGGGTTATTCTCCAATCAATCCATATCAAAGTTTCATTCTGATCATGTCTCTATTTGAGTATCTGTATCGTTTGTGTTTTTCTTGCTTTTACCTTGAAGACGAGCAGTATCATGAGAAGCAGCAGGATGATCTGAACGCTGATGACAAACAGCTGAGAGAAGAGGTGAGCCAGCATCGTCTCGAGAGAACTCACACCTGGTAGAAACAGAGAGAGAATTCATTGCATTTATTAAATTTTTTTTTTGCAGTATTTACACAAAATCGCATTTACACAATTTATACTTATATAGAGTGCTACATTTAACCTTTAGAGCTGCAAGAATTAGTCACTTTATAGAAAATGAAACAGCATGTTTTAAGTGAGTAATTGTTTAGGTAATTTTCCAAGCAAAAGGCAAAATATTTAACCTAAAAATACAATTTCTTAGGTTCTCAAATATGAGATTTTGGTGATCGTTCTGCCTTTACATTACAGTAACTTGAACTTTGAGTTTTGGACTGTTGCTACAACATAAAAACATTTGGTCATATCATAAGACTGACGATTTTAACATTAAGTCAATAACTATTTAAAAAGAACAGGTCATTCAACATAGTAATCTTCCTACAATAATAAACTTAGGAAAGCAGTTTCTCTGAATGCTAAAAACATAAAAGCTGAAGCCTGAGCTTATTAAACTTTTATTTAAAATACCTTTTTCCTTTTCTCTTCTTTTCTCTAGATACAGGATTTAAAATTGATTTAATTAATTCTATCATCTTGCAGTCATAAACACAATGTATGGATGGCCAATGTTTATCAACCCCTAAGCATAATATAGGATATACATAAACTGCTTCTTTTTACATTATTTCTGTGCAGTAACTTTTAACTACTCCGCTATTTGCCTTGTCCAAGTAAACAAACACAGAATCACTCAGTTTTATCTCACTTTATAACAATTTTTATATATATAATTTTAAATATGCAATTTAAAGATAGCTATTAAGGTTTTAACTATTTTAAAGCTCAAAAACAGCTCTATATAAGGAAAAAACAAAAACACTCCTCAGTGTATCTGCTTGTTTTTTAACGTCATCTTAACATGCTGCTGTGATCTTGTTGCTCCCCCTACTGGTCATGCCATGACTTACGCTTGGATTCTTGCCTGTATTAAAAGGTCAATACTAAACACAGACTACATTATTTTATGGTTTTCTCCCATTAAAAGGGGACTTTTAGAGGCAGACTGCCAGGAAAGATGTCAGATTTGAGGAAATGTACAACGTGTTTTATAGAGGTGTCTTTTTAGATGTAAAAATACAGCTAACATTCTGATTTCCTGAAGCTGTTTGACAATAATCCACAGTTATACTTATTTTTAGCAGCTATGGGTACTTTCCTATTTCCTTTTCACATTTGAGTGTAGATAAATGGAGTCCAGCAAGTGTTTTAATACTGGATATCATGTGTATATTAACATTTGTCATGCACTTACATACTCAAAACCTGCATAAAATTAATATGTACAGTAGTGCTAATGGAAGGGGGACATAGCTTCTGTATTTGTGTGGGACTGTGGGAGCAATGTGAGCTTTGACGTCTCACCTGCAACCCAGCATCTGTCCAAAAGCCCCTCTTTCCTGTCCAGGACGAAGGACAGTGCCGTCAGACCCACGGCCAGGTAGAAGGTGATACTGGAAGGATCAAGAGGAAGAAGAGAAGTAGGAAGTGAAACAGCAGCTTGCCATGTTTAAAAAAAATAAAAAATCCCCAAAAACCTCAGAAGGTCACAATAACTGGTTGGTAAAACCAGTTATTGTGTGCTTTTACCAAACATTTCATAAAACTAACCATACGTAAATAAACACAGGTGTAGTAACTCATTAAAAAGTGGTTTTATCCACATACTACTGCATGCTTTAACCAGCACACAGTGTACTGACCTGAGCACAGCTCCAGGTGTCACAAATGTAGTGAAGTCTGTGTTTTGGCTGCCATAGATCGGCTCCTCAAACTAGTAGATGAGAGCAAGAAAAGATTCGTTATTTCACTTTATTATACAGCATGAATAAACTCAACTACATATACAGTATTTAAGGGTATTTTATTGCAGTGTCTCCTTTAATATTGCAATACAAACATTTCTATGACCTTAATCATATTCTGCTGTTTTTCCATAAACTCTCTTACCTTTATCGGCAGGGCGACCAGATAAGCCATACCACCCAATTTATAATCCACAAAGGCCTACAGATAGAGGGTAAAACATGTTTAATATATCTATTTTTCATGGCACATTGTAATTTGTACTGTTTTAGATTGGAGATTAAAAAAAAAAAATCAGTACTACTGTTTATCAGCTGTGTTATCAGTGTTCAATGTTATTTATATAATTCTAGTTCAGAACAGCTCTCATCCATAGACTGCATTTAAAAGATGGAAGGAGCTCGAAGAGTGACGACAATGTGCAAGTTCCTTAAACCTGGATTTCTTGCAGTGGCCAGCAGGGGGCGTCTCTTCTCGTTGCAAAAAGACTTTCATCATATAGAAGTCTCTGAGAAAACAGTCCTCAGCTCTCTCGCCCTGTGACCTCAGTAAATACTTTTCTGATGACTTTATGGGCTCAGTCTTAATCAATTAAATATGACATTTACTTTATAAATATTAGAATATAAATATATTAGAGTAAACAGGATATCAAAGTGGGGTATATGTTACTGTGTTATCAGCCAATGAGCGTCACTCAATCTCCAAGTCAGATCACCCCTCATTTGTAATCAAAAAACACCAAGATGGCAAAAACGCTCAGCTTGAAGCTTCATAACGGGACTACGCTAACCAGTGGGTGGCGTCAAGGTGGCTACGTCCATCTTTTATAAACAGTCTATGTAATCACCTCAATGCACTTTATATTGCAAGGCAAAAACCCTACAACCAGGGTTCTTAAAGTAAGGCTAGCAGCCCTGTGGCAGGTCTGGTGACCTGAAACACTTGGATTTAATGTTCACAGTATAGACTGCACATCTGTCAGTTCAATCAGATTCAATCGTATTTATACCTTAAAGGCCTCGTGTAATTTCTTCTGCAGCATCAGGGCAACTTGTCGATCTAAGAAGGAAAAAAAGGAAAAAAAGGAAAAACAAGCAACTTCAGCTTTTCACAGTCACATTAGATGAATGCAATGTGTTCCTTTTACTGGAAGAAAACATTTCAATTTTTTTATACATACTAAAAAAAAAGGGAATACTTAAATCACACATCGGATCATGATGAATGAAATATTCAAGTTTAAAATCTTTACTGACATACATTGTGTAATTCTTTAAGAACAAAATGATCTAACAACGGTCGATAGAACCCAAAATCATCAACCCTTTGAGGGCTCCAAAATCACACAAAAAAAAATTAAAGGTAAAAACTGAAATCCCAAAAATGTCTGGGCATGCTCTTGATGAGATGGTGGATGGCTTCCTGGGAGATCTCCTCCCAGACCTGGATAAGGGCATCAATGAGCTCCTGGACAGTCTGTGGCAGTCTGTGGTGAAAATGCACTGATACAGAGGTTCTTATTTGGATTCAGGTCTGGGGAATGTGAGGGCCAGTCAATGGAATCAATGCCTTCGTCATCCGGGAACTACCTATACACTTTGGCCACATGAGGCGGAGCATTGTCCTGTAGCAGGAGGAACCCACTGCGCCAGTGTAAGGTCTGGCAGTGGGTCCGAGGATTTCATCTGTGGCCACTACCTGTAAAACCATTCCTTTTTTCAGGGTTGCCTTGTTGTTGCCTTTCTAGTTCACCTTTTGTCACTTTCACTTGCACCAAAGCAGGTGAAATGGACTCAAAATAGCTTATGCTTCATAAATGGACAGATAGATATCCCTGAAGTTTAACTGACCTTGTGTTATACTGTGATGATCAAGTGTTCCCCTAATTTTTTAAGCAGTATATTTTAGTCTGTGTACTGTACATATTAATTTTATTCAATACAGAGAGCAACTGAAACATGAAATAAAATCCAGAAATCCAAAAGAACATACAATATTTAATATATAATGTAATAATAAAAGCTATACTTTATAAAAGGCTCTGTCAAGATACCCAAAGTGTCTAGACTAGGTTAAACATATTGCAGAAGACACAGTACAAATAAACTCAAGTGAAATCAAAGGGACAACAAACACCAAATGCCAGCAAGTCAAAAGGTAGGTTCTGATTAATACTCAAATTATGCTGGGGTTTCAACATTTCTGAGGTCAAGAGACTAGATACAGAAGGCTCTGTCTCCAATTGTCTGAAACCCAGTGAGGGGAAATGACAGTTTCCAACAGTCAGAGGAGCAAAGATTTCGGAGGAGGTGTAGAAATGAAGGAGGTCAGAGAGGTACTGAGGGGCAAGACCATGAAGGGACTTGTAGGTGAGGAGGAAGTGAAGATGGACGAGAGTAGGTTTGATGTAATATTTACGATATACTATATTATAGTATATCGTAAATATATATACTTTACTATATTCTATCACTTATATGATACAGTATGATTTCTGTCAAGAAATCCCACAAATCTGAAACTATATTATGACTTCAGATATATGTTTTTTTTATGTTTTTTTTCTGCATCTTGACTTTGCCGTGCATTGTTCTGACAGTTATTCTACAATAATTGTCCACAAAGAAGAAAAAAAGAGAGAAAAGGGGTTTGGATCTTACTTGTCTGGTCCAGCCAGACGTGTACTGATCCTCCATCGATTATCTCTTGAGAAACCTGTCGCTGGAGTATCCTGCAAAATTAGGAACAGAGTTATGATCAGGAAAAAAGAAATCTATCTGAAAAAACACTGGAATGTAAATAAGAATAGCGATAAGAAGCTGAAACGTGAGTGATAATCTGCTGAAGATGCAGATTTTCTGAATTTGTATGGCCAACACAAGCCCAAAAGATAGACAGCATATGAGACAGACAGATAGAGACAGATACAGCATAGCAGATCTATGTGGCAGTAAAATAGTTATCTCAGTGATTCTGGTTGAAGAATTCGGTCATTAGGTCACTACATACCTGACGAACCCGAGAAAGGTTCATGGAGAGATAAGCAAGTTTTTTTTTAAATAATCAGCAGCAGTCAAAACACTATTAAAACCCTCCTTATTTATACGGGACCTTATGAAAGGAGCATATGACCTTAAAAACTCAGCAGCCAAGTGAATTAATACACAGAGTCATGCATGCATGTGACTGCAGGCTGGTACCACCAATTAAAACTCAGAAGGTCAGCCAGGCTAATTATTCCTCTGACTCAAGTAAAACAATGCCCTCAGTCTAGCTGAGCCCCGGAGGATATTACACCGTATGTAATTTATTATTCCTATAATTTAACTTTGTTCTTCACCAGAAGAACATCAGACATACTACTGAACTGATTAGGGTGTGTCAGATGTATCTGTTTATCCTGGATTTTCTTATAGTATTTATTTTATAGCTGTGTTACAGGTTTTATTAATCCTTTTCTTATTTTTATATATATTAATGTCAAATTTTATACAATTGTGCCTGTTAGTATGTTATTATCAGCTTGTCTGTCATCTCTAACACTTAACTGTCACTTGGACACACACTAAATGAAATGTTTATTTATTTAACAGGGACGACGCAGTTTAACATAGTTCCAATACCAAACACGAAACCGTGCTGTGCTGCACAGAGTTTGTAGCTACTGGCAATTTTGCCTTGTCACTAGTTAGGCTTTTACATATACAATATATGATTACAATATACTGTTTTCACTCTCACAAAATCAGGATACACTAAAGTCCTGGATCCGCTTTCGGGAGACGGTGATGACAATGAAGGACTGAACATCTAAAAGCCTCAAATTGACAATAATTTTCTGTTTTACATTTTTCCCCGAGTTAAATGCATTTTTAATGTTGTGATTTCTATTACAGTGATCCCCAAAGTGTGGTACTGCAGGTAGGCTGCAAGAAGTAATTTATAATGAATAAAATCATTTTTAGTTTTACATTTTGGATTAAGGTTTAAATCACCATGAAATACAAATGACTCTTTACATTTTACAAAAAGTAATATGATCATCTGAATAAACCACAGGACCTGTGGAACAATGTCCTTTGGACAGACGAGACTATGTGATGTTTGGACATAATGCACAGCACCACGTTTGGAGAAAACCAAACAGTATATCAGCACACCTCATACCAACTGTCAAGCACAGTGGTGGAGGGGTAATGATTTGGGCTTGTTTTGCAGTCACAGGACCTGGGCAGCTTGCACTGAGTTTACCAAAACCTGAGTTTTTCTACAACAGAATGAGTGAAAAAGAAAAGAATGAAGGTGTTGCAATGGCCCAGTCAAAGTCCAGACTTCAACCCAATTAAAATACTGTGGCGGGACCTTAAGAGAGCTGTGCATAAAGGAACGCCCGCAAACTTCAAAGCAAATGGAAGCAACGTTGTTGTCATGGTCCCTGGGTCTGTGTCTGTTCATTCTGTGGTTTCTGTTCAGTTATAATTTCAGTGTTCTCCTGCTTCTGTCTCCCCTGAGTTAAGTTTACTTCTTCTCTGTTTAGTTGGGTCTGGTTTCCTGTTTTATTTTGACGGTCTCGTGTCTGTTTGTATTTAGTTTTTCTTCCTTTGTCTCGTCAGTGCTGATTTAGTTCACCTGTGTCTCATCCTCCCTGGTGTGTGCCCAGCTGTTCCCTGTTCCCCTCGTTACCTCCCTTGTATATTTAAGCCCTCAGTTCTCCTTTGTCCTTTGTTGCGTCGTACACGCCTCATGGCTGTGTGTCTCCCTGTTCCGTGTTTCCTGATAATTCCTAGTTTTTGTGTTCCTCGCTCCTGCCCTGCTTGATGTTTGGCATTTTTGCATTTTGTTTGAACAGCATTAAAGCTGCTTTTTGAGTTTATCCCCTGTGTTCCGGGTCTTGCGTTTGGGTCCTCCTGCCTGCCTCACAGCCCGATATGACAGTTGTAAATAAGAATGGGCCAAAATTCCTCCAAAACAATGTGAGAGACTGATAAAGCCATACTAAAATCTTACAAAAAGAGCTCTTAAATATGCCCCTGATGGCTGCCTATTTA
>VUQI01013908.1:2523-17331 GCA_015106735.1 Paratilapia polleni
TTGTTTCTTCTCCTCAGATGAGTCTTTGGACGTCTCTGAAATCATTGAAAAAGCCAACGCAGGCATACGTAAGACAAATTTTGCATCTTGCAACTCAATACCATATATCTATATATATAGATACGTATGTGATAATGTCAAAAAAGAAAAGATTAACTGATAAATCTCTGCAGCCCCAAGTCATTGGTTGTTTTACATAAAAATTGTAAAGACCATCAAAATGTAAAACTTTAATTCACATTCATAGTCTGAATATTCATAAAGAGTCTGTCTGTTGTGCTGCAGCAAACCTGGTTCATGGCGACATTGCACCTCCTTCAAGCAGGAATGCAGTCCCCTGCACAGCCACTGGCTGCAAGTGGCCTAAAAGTGGACGCTATGTTTATGTGCCTGTCTTCATCTCCTCTGCATACAGTAAGCAGCACTAACTAAACCTCTCATTTTTAAAAGAAGGTTAGTCAACATGAGATTTTTGAGTAAATAAATAAATTCAGTTGTGTCCAAGTTGACACAATGAAAATGGGTTTAAATAGATGCTGGTGTTCATATCAGCATTCTCTACATAAGTTTTGTGTTTATGTTAAAAAGTGCCCTGATAGCTTTTCATTTCTTATTTTCTGTCTGCTAATCATTACCTGTTTAGATTCTGTTAAATAAGGTGTGTTCAAATCCACTTTATATCACTACCACCTCCATAGGAATGCTCTAAGCTTTATTTAAGTCAATATATTTATAGCAATAGAAATAGTAATAGAAAAACATCAAAATATAGAAAAAATAACTTGAAACATTATTCTTTATGTTGCCTTATTTGAACATGCTGTTCTGTTACTGTTACTATTCATTTTATGTTATGAATAATACAGAGGGAAGGATATATGATTGCAAACACATCATTTAAGAAGAAAAAAAAAAGCGTCTCTGTGACAAATACTGATGTCACTGTTTACCAGCTGAGATAAGAGGGAATATTTTAAACAATTAGAATTATTGTACTTGAATAAATGATCATAGCCGAGTGAAATCTTCTCTGTTACTTTTCTCTGCAGCCTCCAACGAGCGGGAAATCATCATTAATGGCTTAGTGTCCTTCCACAGTTCCACCTGCATTCGCTTTGTCTGGTGGAAACCAGAGCATCGTGATTATCTCTACTTCATGTCTAAATCTGGGTAGGAACACACGCACACAAACATGACTGACACATACCCACACTGACCCACATTCTTTAACCATTTAATGAAGGGGCACCCCGTAGTACATCGAATAAAGTATGCAGCTCATGCATTAATTATTAGCACTAAAATGTCCACCTGTATTAGTATATGCTACATTATTAAATTAATATTGTTTCATCAGTTCATTAGTGGCATTCTAATGAGTTCATTTTAATAACTTCATATACATTTAACTAGTTTAGTCCACTGATTCTCGCACTATAGTCTGGGTCTTTCCATTGGATAAATCTGAGAAGGTTTTCTAAGATAATGAATGGAAGAAAAATACTCAGACAATACCAGTTTGATTTTTTCAGTATTGAATAACTTATTTAAGCATGTCTTTGATGGTACCACTAACAACTCACAAAGGGACTTCACTACTGGTGTTGACAATAACTGTGATGACAAAAAAATGTTGTTATATACAGTCGTGTGAAAAAGAAAGTTTTCACCAGACTCTATGCATGACCCAATTTCGGCCAAGCTTTAGCTGTCACAGAGATGGCCTCACATTTGACTCTAGAATACGTTGTTATACAGAGGAGTTCATGGTTGACTCAGTGACTGCAAGGTGCCCAGATCCCTGGCTGAAAAACAAGCCCAAATCATCACCCCTCCACCACCGTGCTTGACAGTTGATATGAGGTGCTTGTGCTCATATGCTGTGTTTGGTTTTCACCAAATGTGGCGCTGTGCATTATGTTCAAACATCTCCATTTTGATCTCATCTGACCAAAGGATATTGTTCCAGAACTCTTGTGGTTTGTTCAGAGGCAACCTTGCCAACCTTGCTGCTGCTACCATGCTCTTTTTAGAGAGAAAAGAATTTCTCCAGGCAACCCTTCCAAAAGAGCCAAAAGAGTCTTTTTTTCTAATTGTACTGTCATGAACTTCAACATTTAACATGCTAAGTGAGGCCTGTAGAGTCTGACATGTAGCTCTTGGGCTTTTTGCAATGTCTCTGAGCACTGCACGGTCTGACCTTGGGGTGAGTTTACTGGGACAGCCCGCCTGGGAAGATTGTGGCATTGCGAAGCAGAAAGGGTGTACTTAGTTTTTCACAGGACCGCATGGTGAAAAACGTGTGAAAAACTTCACATGAAAAATTTTATGTGAAGAAAATACTGAAGAAAAGAAGGTGGTGTAAAAAGGTGGAGTTATTTGAGTGTAATGTTTTTGCCAAATTATAGAATGCAAATTACAGAAAACAATGCAGTTTTAAAAATAAACATCTTAACAGCATAGGATGGACAATATTACTGGCTGCTGCCCCATCTATTTAGCTACCTGACTTCAGCATTCCTCCAAACAACACAACAGGCCATGAATACATTAACAATTCCTGTTTCTTACTGATGTCACTGTTTCTGTAACAGGTGCTGGTCCTCTCTGGGCCGTCAGACAGGAGGACAGACAGTCTCCCTGAATAAAAGGGGCTGTTTGTACCATGCAACAGTGCAACATGAGATTCTCCACGCTCTGGGCTTCCATCATGAGCAGGTCCGCTCTGATAGAGACCAATATGTCCAGATCCTCACTGAGAACATTCAGGAAGGTCAGCTTACCAGCAAAAACTTTTTCTGGTTTTATGAGGTGTTGGCTTGTTAACTAACAAGCAGCAGGATTTCATCCATTTTTCAAACAAACTTATTTCAGCCTTGTTTTTCACTTGTACCCAGAATTTAAATTTGAGTCCAAAATAATGTTTTGACAACACAAACTGATAAATATAGAGGCCCAGACCTACTTAACTGTAGCCACTGTAGTTTGGACATCAGTGCAACCAAGATCTAAACTGAAAAACAAGCATTTAAAACTAAATGTAAATATTTTGTTTGTTCTCAATTCCTGCACAGGAAAAGAACACAACTTTAGGAAGGTGCAGACTAACAACTTGTGGACTTCTTATGACTTCAACTCTGTCATGCACTACCGCAAGTGAGTTTTTTTTTTTTTTTTTTTATGAATCCATTTGTGTGTGTGTGTGTGTGTGTGTGTGTTTTTAGGCATAAAGTGATGTGCAACTTGGTTTCTTATAATGTAGTATTGAGAGAAATTTATGGCTCTCATTTGAAATTGTATTGCATTAATGTCTCTCCTTGTGAATTCTGTTTGCTATTGAAACTGAAAATGGCCTAAAAGCAGCAGTGTGGTGGGATGTTTATCAACAGTGTAAAGAACTCAGAACTACATTTTTATAAAGTGAAAAAACTGATCATTTTTTTGAGCCATGAGACCAAAATCCACTCAGCAGCTATCTTGGTAACACCTCTGAGCAGTTATTTATGCAGTTTTGAAGACTTAATCTATATGAATGGCTTGAGAGCTGTAAGTTTAATTTCAGTGGTCACAGGGTTATAAAATCTTATAAAAATAAATAAAAAAAATTTTTTTATGTCTTTGTCCCAAAAATAAGGCTTTTAAAAAACTTACACTACATTATAGCTTCATTACTGGCATTAATGTTATGATCTGACAACAGAACTGAACAAAAGCCACACTATGGATAAGGAAAGCCAAGAAAAAACTATAACTACATTTAGCTGTAGTACAATAAAGAGTATTTATTTGTGTTACCGCAGAGTCAAACCTCAACTTTGTGCATGCACAAAAAACAGCACCCTGTCACATACTATATGGTTCAAGTTTTTCTTCAACACACAAATTATTTACTATAAATAGGTTTTCCATATAAGTTTTTCATGAATGTTATCTTAATAATGTTACATTTACAAAAGATTATCTAAAAGTTCTGATGTAAACTATGAAAGGTAAAAAAATTACCTTTGATCAAAGGGGCACAATATTTTGTCGGTGGCTTGGACTGGGTCCATGGTAAAACTGTCAGAATTAGCAGGGGCTCATATGTTATATGTAGCTAATCTGTTCATTTTCAGTTGCATAATTCTTAATCAAAGCTCATCTTGACATAAACTCTGTAATCATCCTACAGCAGTCTGGAGCATGCAGTGTGGAACCACTGTATGCTTTGTTTGTGTGTGTACAGATCTTTACACAGATCTGCTTGTGTCTTCCTTTAGAAATGCCTTCTCCAAAAATGGGCAGCCAACCATAGTCGCCAAATCCAATCCTAACCTTAACTTTGGATATGCTGGACAGATGAGCGCCAATGACACTGCCCGTGTAAACAGGCTTTACGGCTGCTCGTAACAAACTGTGAGTAAAACAATAAACCAAATATTCTTTTAAACTCTTTCCAAACTCATTCTCTTAACATATGTAAGAAACACAGCAAATACCTCACAGTACTCAGTGGGTTGAAATTTTTTTCCCCCTAAACCATAACTTTTACAGACAACAAGAAAGGGCTACACTCCAGGTACTTCAACTCTCAACTTGGCCGGATTTCATCAAAGGGTCAGATCTGTTGTACTGCAAAAATATTACTTCCAAGAAACATAAATGTGACATAAATAAATCTCAAGTTCTGCCACACTTCTTATTGCCCAGTAGCCCATTAACAAGTTGCTAGTTGTTATGTTTATTTGCTTTGTACAATTATATGTCATGTTGGTAATTTTAGTATTTAATCTATTTGATATTAACAGAGAAATAATACTGAATATCTTTGTGTTGTGATTACTTTCAGTTCTAGTGTTATATGGTTAATTAGATTAACCACAAATGTTACCCTTGCACAGTCTGATCTGTAGTCTTTCATTTGGAGAATATTTCCTCTGCCTCTTTGTCTTTGCAGCATTCTGTAGATAGATAAAGCATTTGGACCTTTCTCTAAAGTAAAAGTAGCAACATGTGGTCATAAAATACGTAACACTTGTGACAGCCAGAATTCAGAATTTTGTAAATTACTAAAGTAATTAACATAACATACATAATTTCCAAAATTGCAGGTATACACAAGCTACAATTAAGCTTTAAATAAATTCATCGTGTGTTGTTTCTTGTGTTTTCTAAGTTTGTTGATTTCAAGCTCCCTTCCTTTTTTTGGTGTTCATCATATAATCAGTGACTTTGTACTCATTTTTTCATTGAACATAAACATGTACTCAATAAAAACTTCATACTTCCAACAAAAGGAGGTGGTAATGTTTCATTATTTTACAGCACAGTATTTGAAGGTGTAACTGTTTTTTAACAGTTTATAAAAAAAGAAAGAAAGAAAGAAAGAAAAATCAATCATAACCAAGATATGGGTGGAAAAAAACTGTTTATCTTCAACAAATATAAATGAAGCGAAGGTTTCTCATCATTATTGATATTTACTTCTTTGAACTTAATTAGAACTTAAACATCAGACCCACTGAATAAATAGACTGTTCATGTCAGCCTACACAACACATTAGAGGAGTTTTGTTGTCTGTGTTGCACTTGATGCTTGTATACTGTGTCTTCTTGTCCATCTTGGGTCCACATGCAATGCTGCTATTATTTGTGTTGCTACTGCACCTAGAAAAGAATTTAGATCAGGAACATCACCATTTTTTGACATCCATATTTTTCCCCTTGCTGATGGTCAATTTCATCCTCTTCTAATATTGGTAGCTATGCCCTATAATATGTGGACATAGCTACCGGCTAACGACTTGTGATTGACAGACCCAGAAGCTACGTCCATCTTTTATACTGTTTGTGGTTCTTGTTTTCTCTGCTGCCTGAAAGCTCAGATAACAGCAACTTTCTTCTTATACAGATCCTGCTTTTAAAAAGCTGTGAATCACTGACACACCCCCATGAATCTATACTGCTTAAAATAAACCTTTAGTCTAAAAACATTTTAACATTTCCAGTCGTCTATTGTCCAATTTTGATCAGCAAGGCATTTTTGCCAAGAGAACTGCTGCTTTCCCATTGTTCAGACCATTCTCTGTAAACCCTAGAGATGGTTGTGCAGAAAAATCCCAGGAGATCAGCAGTTTCAACTTCAGCAGGTCATTTTGACCATGTCTTCAAGAATCAATTGCATTGAGTTGCTGCCATGTGACTGGCTGACTGGATATTTGTGTTAACAAGCAGTTGAACAGGTATACCTAATAAAGTGTATTTTCCAATCTGTGCTGTAGTTGCATTTCTTATTTTGTACTAATTCCCATCGAATACTGCTGACATCAGCATTGCTTGTGACTTTGTGGTGAATACTCCCTGTTGGGTTTGGTGTAGGTAGCAAAAAGTGGTTACAGGTTGACCTGCACTTCACCCACAAGGACAGGCTTTCCTGCTTTGATCTGCAAAAATTCTGCATAACTTGTGATTTTGTGGTGACTCATAATATTCCCAGATGGGTTGAGTGTGGGCACCATAAGATAATTAAGATGACAGCCTTTCCAGCTTTCTTCACAGCCACTGGATAAAAGCCTTTTTATTGTGTTATACAGTGAATGTCACGGTTAGCTAGCTCTCTAGCTAGAAGGTAAAAATTAAGGAGTACATATAATACATAGACACTTACCATTGTTAAATAATGAACAGATCCATTCATTATTTTTTTCCCCAGAATCTTAAAGTTCATTTGAAATATTCTATATTCTGCTTCTTTATTCACAGAATTTAAAACACTAGTAAATGCTAAATATAGGAGAGTCCATACAGCTGAGACTGAAAGGTGGATTTGGAGGCTGAACATTAGGGCAGCCAAGGCTTAAAGTAAAAAAACAAAAACTGAAAAATGCTTGTGTTTTTTGTCTCCTCTCAATTCCTGTAGGAAAAGAAGACAACTTTGAGAAGGTGCAACTGAAAAACCTGTGGACTTCTTACAACTTCAACTATGTCATACAGTAAGTGAGTGTGTTTTTGTGTGAATGCACACGTGTGTTCTCAAGTGTACAGTGAACAGATCAGCAGTTCGGGACCCAGGTCTACAAATGCTTAGATATATCTATATCTATATATATCTGCCTCCCAAAGGGCAGAAGCCATGGCTCTCTACTGATTCTGTATTGCATAAATGAGGTTCCTTCTCAATTCCCAAATTGGGATATGCCTAAAAGCTGCAGTGTGGTGGGATATATTACCAACAGGGACCAGAGCTATATATTTTTTTATAAGCTGTCAAACTGAAAAAATGAGTTTTTAATGAGACAAAAATGGATACAGTAGGGAGAACTGTGAAATCCTGTCAGTCAGCATATCTACGTGTGCACCATGCATTTTGCCAGTGATGAAGTCAAACATCCAAATGTCATTTTGAGACTACTATAAGTTAAACTAAAGCTTTTTTGCATTGTGTTACTTATGTTGTAGTGGGATGTGTTTAATAAACAATAGTCTGCCAGCACACAGTTGAACCCCTCCCGAATGACTGAGCTCCTCACCCTATCTCTAAGGCTGAGCCCACATGCCCAGCAGAGGAAGCCCCACCACTTGTATCCATGATCTCATTCTTTTGGTCACTATGCAGATCTCACGACCATAGGTGAGGGTATGGATGCAGATCACTCTCAGCTCCCTCTTCACCACAACAGACTGGTACAGTATCCACATCACTGTCGACGCCTCACCAATCCGTCTGTCAATCTCTTTGAGACGAGGAGACACAAACACAGCCTCAGGAGTTAACAAGCTTGTGTATTCCTAGTGCTGGTACCTAAGCTCAGATAAATGGGAAACATTTGTCTATGTATTATGGTGCAGAGATATAAACTGAAGTTGAACTAGGACCAGACCATACCCTCATGTGATACCATTTTAATACCACAAGGTTAATGTAATATGTAGTCTGTCCTAAGTCTAGCATAAGAGGAAAGCAAAGTATAACTACACGGTTTGATAAAGCACCATATATTAAGTATGGCTGTTTGTGGTCTGAACAGTGATGCTACTGTGGTAGTGCCTTAAACCTGCATTCTTCTGAACAGCCATCAGGGGGCGACTCCTCTGGTAGCAAAACAGCGTCCTGTTGTGTAGAAGTCTATGGGAAAACAGCCCTCTGCTCCCTATCTTTATGGCCTCAGTAAACACTTTGCTGATAAGACCCTAGGCTTAGTTTCAGTATGACTCAAGTTTCAAATCATACTGAAAACAAAATAATGTTCATTTTTTAAATTATTCTCCAATAACAAAGTAAAAACGGATAATAAAGCAAAGTATGTTTTATTGTTTGACTGATCGATTGGTAAGCTATGAGCATGCAATGTCATTTTGTTTCTCAGTTAGATCTGCTCCTTAATCATGACAGGTGGCTTCAAAAAGTTAAGATGGTTGTGTCCATTTATTTTATAAACAGTCTACGAACATTATAAAATAATGGTCAGCAGGAAACCACGTTTGACAGCAACAGAATACAAAGTTATAAAGAGCTTCACCATTGAGAAATATGTACTAAATGTTGCTGAAGCAAGACATGAAACTGTGTCAAGAGAAGTATTAGGTTAACCATAGTCTGAGGTATTAACGTGATTTATAGGAAGCAGGGGTATGGCAGTGCTTCTTCCTTGGAAAATTATCGTCATTTCAGTTTTCAGCACAAACACTGTATACTGTAACAGTAAATGACTGACTTGACTGATACTGGTGAATCCTCAGCCTGCGTGAGCTGCCTTTTGTGAAAGAAAATACTTTTTCGTCCACGTTTTGGCTCTCATATCCTGCCAGCAAAGTCAATCAATTTCAGCAAATGCCTAAAAACAACATGAATTCTTGTTGAAAAAGCTTTCTACTGTCAGTATGAAGGATCACTCTTGTTCATCAGAAGCAAAAAGAGGAAGCTGTGTGATATTACTTTAAAGCCATAATATAAAAGTCAGATCATTACAACACTGCTGTGTCCATTTGACATGTTGTTTTATTTGAATAAAAAGATGTGCGGCATTGCATCATAACTGCTGAGCTGCAGGAAGCTCCATCTATTTGACCAGTTGACTCTAAATCCCTCCCCAAACTAGGGCTGTTGAAAAAAATTGATATTCAGATACTAATCAATACTAAAAATTACTACTGGAATAGATACACATTTGCAGCAGTATTGATACCAACAGTGTCGTCTGCCTCCTCCAGTTGACACACAACTTCACACTGCGCCCCTCCCCTCACTAGCAGCTGAACAGTAGTTGATATTCACAATACTGAACAACATTTTATGAGGAATTTTGAGAGCTCAACAACATTGAATTATTAAACACTTATAATAAATGTTAATCTGGCTGGCACACACATTAACATTAGCCATTTAACTATTAGAAATTGTGTGATAGCCATCTGTTAAGTTAGCATTAAGATAGCAGCTAGTGACTATGACTAATTAAAAAAAAAAAATAAAAAATAATAATAATGTTAATGTTGGAACTAGGCAGCAAATGTTATCAGTCCTGCCCATCTGTAACATTATTAGTGTTAATTTAACAGGATAAAACAATTATTTTTTGTATAAAAAATGTTATGTTTCTGTTAAAATCCCAGATTGAAGCTAAGAAAAGCAGAAACAATGCCAGTACCTTACAAGCTGTATTTGATCAGCATCGAAAATATAGTGACAAATCACCAGAAGCACAGCAGTACCTCAGCCAACACACATATACGCACAGACACGCACACACAGATATACATAGTATATGATGTGTTCTAAGAATTTCCCCTTAAAGTTTGGACTAAAACCTGGCAAAGAATTATTCACAAACATTATTCACAAAGTGTCTTAGGCCTTAAAAGAACTCCTCAGGTGAAAAACTGCTAGGAGCGAGGAAGAGAACTTTTAAGATAATCAAGAGTTCCTTAAGCACAGGTTATAAATAGGAGTACACCAGAACAATGTTGTCCAATTCCTCTTTTTTTTAAGCATCGTAGTGAGGAAACAGAATACACATAAACATGTTAATTCATCTTTTTAAACTTTCCATACATTATTAAAGCATATGACATGCAAGTTAGCCAATAACAACAAATAGACAAAACAGCAATATTTAAGGTGTGTTTAGGACATTAAGTCTTGCAGTAAGTAATATGCAAGAAAATATTCCACCTTACAAGCTGTCAGTAAAAATAAAAGGGAAAAAGGAGTAGTATTTAATGTGTGTTAACTGATTGTTCACATGAATTCATTCACTGAATAACATGCAAGAAAACATTCCACTTTATAAGTGAAGCACAGTGGATTTTTTTTTCTGCAGTCTGTACAATGGCTGATAGAAGCACATGATGGTGACTTTGTGAATTTCTTTGTAATACTCAAATTTCTTGTGTAAATGACATATTGTGTCGCTTCCCACTGTATTCTCCCTTCTATGGAAATGGCACATAAATTCCAAACTACTGACCCATATGACCCAGTCAGATGTTTTCCAATCTGTACTATAGCTGCATTTCCTGTTTTGTAGTCATTTCTATTAAATCTGCTGAAATGTGCATAGCTTGCAACTTTGTGGTGGCTCACAAATGAGAGAGAGAGAATAGAAAGAGAAAATTAGCTCCCTGGTCAGTCTGCACAGTTTTGGGATCATGAAATACTTAGTCATGGCTTTGGTGATGTTTGATACTATGATTTGTCACAGAGGAAACAAGAAGAAGTATGCATCATAGTCAACATGAACTGGTTCCCAGCCTTTGTTCTTGGCAAGGGGCCAACAAAGTCTACAGTGACATGTTTAAATGGACACAGTGAGGCAGGGGGACTACTTGATTTGGTTTATTCACAAGTTGATGTCCTATAGATGCTACAGAATTTAAAAACATCAGCTTTCATTGTTGGCCAAAAGTAATGCTTCAAAATGCAGTCATATGTCTTAGTGACTCCCAGATAACCACATCACTAATGTTCACACAAATCCTCTTTTCTAAATTTGTCCAATTGGCTTAGTGAGGGATTAGCTGCAAACACATTTATGTCAAATGTGTCCATGTCAATAGAAAACAAACTACACCAATCAAAGTGGCACAACACACTCAAGCCAGCTAGGCTAAAGCTATTAGCACAGATGATGCTAGTTATAAGACCAGTTAGCCGGCTAACTGGTCTTATAACTCCCCTTCACAAGTAACAAGAGAAATTAGATTGTTGCTGGATGCAAACACAAATGCATCAAATGAGCACAGCTACAGAACTCAGTCCAGATCCTGCAAGATGTGACAAAAAAACAAAAAAGAAAGACTTGCCCAAAGCTAATTGGATAACGCAAATTCCAAAATAAAAAAAGATTTTATTGAAAGGTTTGATTTAAAGAAATAAGGATCACTCAGTGTAACACACTTCTTAACTACCAGAAGACACTCACACAGAGCTGGCCCACTAGGACCTGCAATATTGATTGCCTAGTGGACCAAGCTGTGCACTAGCTCCACATGGATGGGGGTGGCACCTGAGTCAGGAGACAGAGTAACAGATACACACTGCCGTGTGTAACACTGTGATATCTATTAGACTATAAACTTGCTTGATTATGCACTCAAGTGATCACATCCAGTCCTGATACAGTAAGCATTGTGTTAACTCTGTAGCAAAGCATGGTAGTACATGGGTATATTGTTCATCCTACTTGCAGGAGATTGGACCTCCTGTTCTGTTATAGGTATTGTTTACATTTTTTTCATAAAGATCAGTTTGCCAGACTGTCTTTTTTTCATATATCATTTTTTATATTCACTTTGTGCATATGGGCTTGTTGCATACAGAAATCAGTGTTCCCCAGCAAGAAAGACCAAAAAACAAGAACAAACAAGGCAGTTCAACATTTATACACATTATACTCATCCAAAGACAAGATGAGGAGGTATTGTACACAATTGTTTAATTTTGATAACTCATAATTTATATATTTTTTTTATCTTAGTTTACACCTTGGGTTCACTGGAACAACTTGTGTTACTGTAGGTTTCAGTTTCATACATTATACAGAAATGTATAGAAGGAACTTAACCAGAACAGTTGAAGTCACAGTTTCAAGACTCCTGGTTGTGTAATCCTAATTTTATTGTAACTCACACAGCTCCAGTTAGTCTCCTTTGTAATCAAAGGAGACTAACTGAAACCTGGCTTGAAGCCTTAAATTGACATGTTTGATATGGTGTGTTCTCTATTAATGGTATTAAAATATAGGACCCAACATGGTATTATTATTTTATAGTGACAGTCACACCATGAAGTGTACAGAAATATCTATGAACTTGTTCCAAGGCCAGGTAAGGGAAAAGTTTTGGAATATCTGAATGGATGTGATATGGTGGAGAGTTCCAGATGACCTCCCTGAAAAAACAAATTACCACCTGCTTGACAGATGGCTTGAAGCTTGGAGAAAACTAACATCTATTGATATTAAGTGTTGAAATCCAAAAGCACACTCAATTCTCATTAAATTCCCCCAGTTTCAGATCAACAGTGAAAAAGAAAATCTCTGATATACTGCCTCATTTCCAAAAACAATATTGAGCATTAATTATTAGTTCTTTGCATACATTGAATTCCTTACATTTTTAAAAAAGATTCTTGAAAATATGCTCCAAATATTGTACTGCTCAGCCTCCAGGAAAAGCTTATGCCATGGTGCTGGTAATAAGGCTTTAAACCACTGAAAAACCTCAGATCCATGAGTGACAATGCACACTTCATCCTGTTTGTGGACTAATGGACCATTTCACCAGCTCTTTACCCTTGAAAGGTTAAAGGACAAGTCATATGAGTTTCCCCTGAGTCTATGCATGTTTTGAAGAACTGGAATGTTTATGGTTGTGTCTCTTGTTGGGACCCTGTGGGAGTACAGAGATAATAGTACAAAACAACTGATATTTATATAACTGGAGTCAGAGCTGTATCTGTATTATAGGCAGGCAATGAAAAACTTCCAGCTTTGTGATGTTTGTCAATGAACAGGATCTCAATGTACTGAAATTACTGAAATAGGATGTGAATCATGATTTATAGGAAGTTGGGGTGCGAGAGTGTAAGTAGGAAAATTATTTTCATCTTGACCACGCAAATAGTACATTACTGATAATGACCTTGGCAGACGTCTAAGCCACACCCTGTGTTAGCTGCTTATAAATATGGAGCAGCTGAACACCCGCAGCATCTAGCATCAGAAGCCTGTTACAACAGGTAAACTCATCTCCTTCTTGTTCCTCTTTTTAACTGTACTGTTTCAGCTTTTATAGTTATGGTAAATTTTTACACCAGACTTACATCATAATAACTAAACACTGTTCAGAGTTTTACAGTTTTAAGTCTAAAGAACTGCAGAGGACTACCATCATGACTCCAGCTTTCCTCTTCCACTTGATGATGGCCATTTCTCTGGTAAGTTTGACTCTTTGAACACCAGGATTATGATGTTATATGCTTCAGTCCTCTTTTGTGAGGCTACAGTCAGGCTTGTCAGGATTTAACAAACTAGAAAAAAGCAAAATTATATGTGAGCTTGGTGACAAGGCAGTAATTAAGTTGATTTGTATGTATGTGTTATATATAAGGATTTTATGACTTATTTTAACCTTTAAGGTGAAGGAGAACTGTTCTCACCACAGACGAGATTTCTCAAAATCTGGTTTTCACTTGACAGTAACAATGAATTATTTGCGAAAAATCATCATTAAACAGAAGAAAATAGAATTAGAGGTGAAAAAATATAGTAATTTTTCTGCCTTTGTATTGCAGAGTGCAACTATCAGTGGAGGTCAAAGTGGTGAGTTAAAGAAGCAGGGATTTCACTGACACTGAAGCAACATTTCATGGTTTCTGACATACAACTGACATGGATAATGAAAGTTATCCATGTCACATAAAAATTGTAAATACCATCAGATATCCATCTATCCATCCATTTTCTTAATCACTTATCCAATTCAGGGTCACGGGGCCCCTGAAACATGAAAAACTGTCATTCACATTCATGGTTTGAGCATTAATACAAGTGTCTGTTTGTCTGTTGTACTGCAGGAAAGTTTGGGAATAGTTTACCTCGTTCACGCAGGAATGCAGATCCATGCACAGCCATTGATTGCAAATGGCCCAAATCTGGAGGCTACGTCAACGTGTCCTATGAGATCTCCCGTTTCTACAGTAGGCAGCCCTTTTAAAAGCTTTTAAAAACTAGGTCAGTCAACATGAGCTGTGTGGTTCAGCGTTTCATTATAATAAAAAAAAGGTTAAACAAACCAAACTAATATTTTATGTTGCCTTAATAAACCATTGTTTAAATTAGGACATAAGTAAAGAGATGGAATTCCTCTACCAGATGACGGTGTTCATATCAGGTTTTTTTTGTTTTTGTAAATGATTTTACACACATTAATGTAACTAGTGTCTGTCAGCTTTTTAGTGACTTATTTATTCTTCTTATTAGAATTTTTTCAAATCTGTTAAAAGATAGAGAGCTTTCAACACCACCCACACATAATTTAAAAATATACGTATCCTGTTCAGGCTGAGTTATGAGTTTCCCCTCATGACACATTTGGAACGACTGATATTTTGAAGATTTTCTGTATATAAAACAAAACATCTCATCTTTCTCCAGTGTGCAAAAATTATGTATTTACATGAAAAAAGATTCATTTATATTATTTATATATATATACATATATATATATATATATATATATATATATATATATATATATATATATATATATATATATATATATATATATATATATGTATATAGTTTCTCTGATTTTGCTATTTATAGGTAT
>VUQI01013911.1:3175-19512 GCA_015106735.1 Paratilapia polleni
GTTTGAAACAGCAGACCACGTTTGCTCTCGGTGTGCAGGCCTTCCATCGACTTAGGAGCTGCTCACTTTTACCGGGAAAAGTGGCAGGTGTGACCTCGGTGTTGAGTGGAGGTGTGGAAGCAAGAGCGAGTACAGTTAGTACAAACGTAAGCGCTTTGACACATACTCCTCCATTGTGATGAGCAAAGCCGAGATGATGCAAAGCCACACACTCACACGTACTCCTCCTCCATTGTGATGAGCTGTGCAGATAGAATGCAAAGCCCAGAGTCAAGCGGGCGAGTGTGTGAATGCATTCATGTGGTAAAATGCATGTTTACACAGTTAGATCACCCACCCAAATGCTACACCTATAAAGTGTGGCATCTGAGGTTGATGATGGTTCTTCAAAAGCATATTATTTTCTATTGCATTTTAGTTCTAAATTGTCTAGCTATAACTCAAGAAAGTTGGTACATACTAGTTCTAAGCAGGATTTGGGTATAAAGTGGCAAACTTGAGTAGGCTATTCTAAAGCTGCCTGATTTTTTTTTTCAACTCTACTTTTGTTGTAGAATGCAATGCACAGAGGAGAAAAGCTGAGAAAAGCTCAGTCATAGCTGGAAGAAACAAACTGTGGACAATGGAGAAATGGCTCAAGAAACTTCTTGGCAGAAAAAGTTTAAAATGTGAGTCTGAAAGAGTGGAAAACCGTGTAGTTTTCTCCTTAACTGGTAGCCTTATTCCAAACTCACTGTTTAGTTACAGTTTGTTGTTGCACTAATTGCCAAAACAGCCTATATAAAGAGTTTACATTGTGCTAGCGTATACAGTGGTATCGTTCAGACGCTGCCCTCGTCTCCTCAGTCACAAGAGTCTATCTGCTAGCCTAGCACCACGTGTGGGTGGCTGGCTGGATTACAAAGGCTTCAGTGTACCGGCCTCTCTTCCCACTGAGTCCTCGCTGTACTGAGCGCTCGCACAGAGAAATTCTGAATCTTTCTGACAGGATATCAGCCTCCCCCACACTCTGAAGCTTTAGTGGGAAAGGGAACCCGGATACAGATGATTGCAAACTTGGGGGAACCTTAAAATTCCCTGAATCGCGCATTTATTGGTTTTATGGCTAGAAAAGCAGACCCCCTGAGATTTGTATCATTCTGTACAAACGCAAGGGGATTGACTGTGTGGGAAAAAAATCTTGGGAAATGGAATTGGGGGGGGGGGGAATCCAAGGGGCCTTTTCATGTTGTGCATGGCTATCAGTAACACAATGTCAAAGCTAGCCTGAGTCAAATCAGCTTCCCTGCACCACAAACCCACCACTTACACTGGACTGGAGTAGGGTGTGGGGGGACAAAAACAACAACTTTGAATTCAGTGAGAAGGGATTTTTGACCGGTGATCAAGCTGCTGACTGACGTAGCTTGGCAAATGGAGAGAGCACACGCAGGGGGAGTGACAGAGGGAGGGAAAGGCAGAATAAGTTGTGGGCAAAAGGAGGCAGAGGGGGAGAGAGAGAGAGAGAAAGAGATAGGGAGCAGGTGTGGAGAGAGGGAGGGAGAGAGCGAACAGGAGACGAGGGGAAGGAAGAAGAGAGATCAATGCCTGTTCCCTAAATAACGGATGTTTGGGGCGGCAGCTCTTTGGCTTGTCTTCCGCTGTGACGCTGTGAGCAGACACTGGCAGTTAACCTGTCTCCAGTGCACAGAAACATTTATCTGTGCAAGCTCACACATGCATTTAAAACACACACACACAGACACTCCCCTGTGGCCTTTCCTGTGCTAATTCTGCTTCTTTTCCCAGTTATTTTGGTTAGAGACTGTGTTAGCTCCAGACTCCCAGACTGCTCCTGTGGTCAATAAATCCCCAGTGCCTCCTGGGAGTTGTGGTTTCAGAGGGTCAGAGTCACAATATCCCCCAACGTTCCCCCTTACCTTCATCTCCGAGGGTGTGTAGAGTTCACCCCCAGCCTGACAACATCACACTAAGCTGTGTGTTACAATACGGATGCCAAAGAGTGCTTATGTAGTTTCACCAGGGTTTCTTCTCTCTACTGTCAGGTTCCTCAGGTCAAACCAAATGCTTAGCCTCAGGAATCCCAGGAATGTCCATATGGACCTCAACATCTCTGCATACACACACCTAATGCCACGTCATTGTCAGCACATTACATTTCTCTCGTATAGATTTAGGTTTTCTTCCACTCCCTTTGTCAGTGTGAAATGAAAGGGGCTCGATAGATTAAGATTGATTATTTATGCGCAGGCAAATGCGAACATTTTTCTTCAGTGCTGTTCTGTGATTGATTGCTCTCAGTGACCCTTTGTTTAGGGCAAAAAGAGAAACCAGTGTGTACACACAGTGCACATGGGTGTTAAGCTTTTAGGGCAGGATAAATGCATTGCAAATCATTTTGAACTTGTTCCTCCTGCTCAGCAGAGATAAGGACACACAGAGTGAAACGCACACAAGCACACATTTGATTGTCTTTATGTGCTCTCGGCTCCTTTTGAGGGTAAAATCTATGAACAACAATCTGAAGTCGGGGCCAATGCAAAGTGACATTTGAGTGGTAGATCTACTTAAGTCGTTGTCTTAAGCCCTAAACTTGTTCTACCCTGCTGAAATGTGCTCCTCAGCTCTCACACTCTGGAACTTGTCCAGCTTCTGCGTGGGTGTGTTTGTGATAGACGAAAAGGAGAGAGAAAAATTCTCTTGATTACAACAAGGGGAGGGGCAAAAGATACCGAGAGACCAGCGTTTCCTCCTCTGGAAAGGAAGACAACAATTGAGAGGAAAAGGGGTCATTGCTAGGTTAAAACAAGGATTTACATCTTTTTTTCTTAATCTTGGGGCAGGATAAATTTGGAATGGACATATACTCCCAGTGATGCATTTAAGATTTTTTGGGTCTCTAGATGCTCTCATGATTTATTAGCACACTGTGACTACCGCTGTTTTGACAATCTGGCAGCGGCACACATGACCAATGGAACTTTTTTTTCTTTTTTCGCACAGAAACCTGTCAACTCTATTTTTCAAAGCTTGACGACAGTATGTCCACACAGTCAACATTAAGACAACACTTTCCCCCTAGCTCACTTGAAGCCGTTCTTTTCTAGTCCGTTTTGCTGATTCCAGCATACTTCGCCTCCTTGCTGCACACAAACGTTTTCCTCATGATAAATCTCCTCTGGGTTTCATTAAATAATGACGTTGACATGAAAGAGTGATTCAGGGGGTTCTCTCCCTCTCATTCTTTTTCCCCGACCTTGCATCATTGTAAGTCATTTACTCTGTGAGTGCCCCCCCCCCTTCATAATCGCAGTGTTTCATTGCACTGTGACCGAGTGACAGATTTGAGTCAGCTAAATGATGATGATGATGATGAAGGCTTTGTTGTGGTTGTTGTAGAGGCATAATTTTCCTGAGACAAACACAAGTCAAGCTTTTGGAGGTGTTTCCTAAACTCGGGGCATGGTTTGATGATGAAATGGGAACTCCTGTGATGTGACAACCCCCCCAACGCCACGTCAGATTCTGTAGCGATAAACACGAAACCCTGGCTTCGGTTTAAAACGTGTTTTCTATTTTCGTTATTATTAGCTCCGTGGTTTGACATTGTGGTTTGACCATCCTCTTGAGTATACAATTTCCCAGCTAAAGACAGATAGTAATTATGGCTAGAGAAAAGCCTGTCATTGGGTGGGCACACCAGACCAGACAAAACAGGATAGAATTGCACTGAACAGACGAAACACAGCGCAGGATTTTTGGTGATATTAAACAGATTGTTGCAGCTCGGTCTGTGGTGAATATCAAGATCTCATTTGTGGTTCAGACTGCTTCTGTCTCTTGTCTGAGTCACAGCAACACTTTTTTTTTTCTTTTTGTCAGAGTTAAAGACAGAGATGCCACCGACTATTATTCACTCTTGGAACGATTTCAAATGGGTAACTTGACAAAGCTGTTTTTTTTAGATGGTGATGCAAGAAGCCAGAGAAGAAGGGATTTAGAAGCAAACTTGGATGCCTTGAGACCTCACACTGTGGTCTAAACTGACATATTAAGCTAAGCATTTGTAGACCTTTAACCAGACTGCTCATTCCTCTATTGACATGAACCTGACCTCAATCCCTGGCTGGTGTTTCTCTCAGCCATATCAAAGCACAGACTCATCTTACTCACCAGTGACACTGTATATAAATTGCATAGGTCTCTCTCATTGGGTTTCCGTGTTTCATTAACAGTCCATTTGGCTGGAATCATTTTGGAGACCCAGTAAAGTGGCTTGTAACTCGAGGGGGGTTTAATGTGGTCGGGACGCCATATCGCTCATCCGACCATGATCCTCTGGTTATTTAGGTTTGCTTTGATCCTGCTGAGTAAACCTTTCCCCGCGCCTTGCACATGGTCGATGATTAAGTAGACGGCTCCCGAGTTTGGACGAAGTTGTCTGTGGGTGTATATGTGTGCGAGACCCTAACCCTAACTCGTGTCAGCATGCATTTGAATGGGGAGTTTGATGTGGGATAAGATTTCTAATGGTAGCTTTTGATAAATCTGTTTTTAGCAGGTCAAACAGGGGGTAAAGGGAGATTTGCAGATAAGTGCTTATGCCCTTCTCAGTAGGTTATCGTAACAAGGAGTCTGAAAAAGAAAAAGAAAAAAAAACATGACTGATTCCATAGTGGCGAGTAAATGTAGATGGATGACCAGAGCTGGAGCCAGAGTGTCTTGTCCATGTTTTTAGTGTGGGGACACTGAGGCCAGTAGTGGAATGTGGTTTACGCTACAATGCAGAAATGCTGATGCTCTTATATGGATTTACAGCATGCAGCAGAGCTTTGAGTGAAGTGAGGGAGGATTATGTCAAAGCTTTTTGTTAGCTATGGAATGTAAAATGTTTGGGGTTCCAGGGGAGTGTGAGATCTCTCTTCAAAGATGGTAAATCAGGTAGTTATTGGAAATACTACGAAAGGACATATGGAAGGGGGGAATCTCTGTATCAGAAAACAATCAGGACAATGAAACAGATATGTTTGACTTGTATAGAATGGCACATTTTTCATGCAGCTGTTCCCCAAATTTACAACTGTAACACAGCCTCTACCACATGACATGAAACTTTTTATGGTGTTGCCAAATTATCTTGTTGAGGCTACAGAAGTCTTTCTGCATATATTTGTGTGTTCATGTGGCTTTAAGTGTTCATGAAGAGAAGATCAGATGTCCCAGCTGTACTGCACTGAGGTGTGCAAGTGCAAACAGTTATAGTTAGAAACCTTGCACTGTTGTACTCTGCGTATGTGTGTGTGTGTGTGTTTGTGTGCATGTTTCAGTGAATGTATCTGTCTGACAAGTAGTGTACTTCCTGAGCTCTGTTGTGATGAAGCCACATTTGCTGGCTGCACATCAAGATCACTTCTCCCTCACTCGGGTCTGATTCGTCTCTCTGTGACTGCTCGTCATCTCGTCAGCCTGACTCACACAGGTCTCCAGCACAGATGCCTTGGCCCATTTTGCATGTGTGCAAGTGTGTTTGTGTGAATAAGTGTGTGTGTGTGTGCGCACCTCCTGCTAGCCCTCAGCAGGACTGCCAGTCAGTTTGTGACTACACTCCCACACATCTCCGTCTCTTCTGCTTTCTCACCATTGCTCCCCCCTCCCTTGCTTCCTTTTTCTGCCTGTCCTTTCGCCGTCTTTAAAATCCTAATCAAATCAATGAAGTTCCACGCAGGAAAATGAGGGTATAATTACAGCCGTCTCCGTCTTGCCGTTCATTAGTAAGACTTCATGTTAATCCACGAGGGTTGCTACTTATGTTGAAATGGAAGGATGGGAATTTGGGATTTGGACGAGTGCCGGATGCGAATGTGAGAATCTATCCCACATCATTCTCAGGCCACGCCTCATGATGTAATGTCTACCAAGAGAGGCAACCCGCTGACTAAAGCTGAAAGACTGTGTGTCTGTATCAAATTTTTTTTTTCTTCTCCTCATTGCAAATGCAGTTGGTATTTTGGGGAAGTTGGTGTAGATATAAATATCGTTCTGAAGACACTTGTGAATGCTGCGTAGCTTTCCAATTCATTCAGCCTCCTCCTGTCAAACTCATGCATACAGACTCAGGTGGGTGTTGACTCCCAATGGAGACGGTGCCTCTGCTACTGCTGCAGAGTACAAATAGACAGACAGGACCTTGTACACACAGCAGCTCTCTCTCTCTCAGTAATGCACTATCGACCTCCTCTACTTTGCAGACCTTGGGCTCTCCAGTGGCCCCAACCTGTTAAGTGCACGCACACACACACACACACACACACACACACACACGTATGCACTGTGACCATGCTGACCTTTTTAGCTCACAGAACGAGACTTGATTTCCAATACGGCTTTGTCTTACAACACTCTGCTCCCCCCTTCCTCTCCTTATCCTTCCTCCAGTCAGTGTTAATGTGATTAAGCTTGTGTGTCTGCTTCTAGCATGCTGTTTTCTTTGTCTTTCTGTCCGTCTCTCATGTTTTCTGTCCTTCCACTGTTTGCTGTTGTAGCCGAGGTAATGCCGTGCTGGGGATCTTTCCAGTGCACCTCTGCTGTGTGCTAATTCACTAATTGATTTTATCAATCACTTTCCCTTCATGGTTTCATGGAAAACATTCCGACTGTTCTAAATCTAATTTTGCTGACTTCTTTTCTTCCCCAACCCCCAGGGTCTCTGTCTCTCCCTCTCTCTCCTAAACACTTCCCTCCCCGGTTCGGCAGTGCTAACACAGTGTCATTTCCTGTCTAAATTGGGTAAACGTAACCGGGCCAGGGGAATCACAGCATGCTTAATGAAGCATAGAGGCCCCTTTACCTGCTTGAGGGTCTGAGCTCTTTATCTCGGTGTCATGTTTATGTAAGTGCAAGGATGTGTTGGTGCTCCACAAGCTCTAATTACATTTTGCTCGCTTACCTATATGATGAATCAGCCTGAAATTAAAGTTGCTGTCAGATCCATTTGACGAGAGCAGTGTTTGTTTGTTGTGCTGGACTTACGAGAGCATTGTTCAAGCGGCTCGCAAACTCCACTGCGTGCGCTATTCGGCCATGCAGCTGACGTGACCTTTAAAAATGCACAAGCAATAGCCAGCTCCCAAGAAGGTTAATATCTAAATTTGCTGAATATTTCTTTTTTCCGCCACACAGGAAATACCACCGGCGGCTGCTCGACACTTCATTTATCAAGAACCCAAGGCTAAAATTTTCAAAAGCGAAAGAAGTTTATTGGTCGGTTGCTTTGGCTTCACACCCCATTCATCCCCTCCAGTATTCCCCAAATCTCATTAAGGAGCAGAGCCCCCCCCCCAAATGGGTGGCAGAAGTTGCACTAGTTTTGAAAGCGGAGACTTATCACGAATAATCTCGGTTTATATGTAGTTGCTCTCATCTAGATGCGCTGAGTGATAATGGAGTGATATATTGGAAGGCATTAAAGTGAAGGTGGGGCGGTCTCAGATGTGGATAGAAATGACAGCCATGGGAAAAAAGATGACCTCACTTAGGAGAGCTTTGTGGCGGCGCCTTCTGGATGTCATGCCTGTCTGTCTCTTCTTCTCCCTTTTCCTTTGCTACTTCTCTCATACCTCTGGCAGCAGGCGCCAGGCTGTCAGACTTTAAGTGTGTGTATCTGTACAAGTGTGAGACTGCACATATATTTGGACCATTTACGTACAGGACAGGGCGTTGTGGGCAGCTGAAGCATCCAGTGTCTCCTGAAGCAAGAGGGCAGTGGTAATGGTAGGAGGTTGGGATTGGAAGTGATGGACATTTCTTGATTCCTCTTTTGATAGGTTTTGCTTTGCAGGCACTGTTGCATAGTGTTATTCTTAAAAGTAACTTGTTACTTAAAAGTCATCTGTTACATTACAGCTTTGCCAGTGAGGAAAGACATGCATTTGAGTTACTGTGTTACCAAAACTGGATGCCTCTTTTGCAGTTCCTTGCACATGTTGGTCATAGTGCCCACAGGACATGTAGTGTACTTTACATTGGTAGCATTTCCTCTACCGTGTAACCAGCAGCATGTTCATTCATTTCTTTCTGTGTTACAGCTTTAGCCAGTCTAAAAGCTTGTTATTTCAGTAGCATCCGCATCATTCTCCTCTGTGCCACCAGTGTTTTGGAGATATTGTGCTAAGCTTGCAGGTGTCTTTAATCTAAATAAAAGTAGAGCTCTTTGCAACTGACAGACACTTATCAGCTGGACATCATTAGTATTTCACTGTGATTAACCCTCTGTACCCCCTAATGGCAGCGGATGGCCAGCAAGCTTGTACTACTGTCTGTGTATAAAAACATTTTTGTACATACTTTATTTTAATGTATTTGAATAATATCGGCAGTTAACAATAAACCAGGAATAAAAGACGCATATGTGCCAATTAAATATTTCACGATATTTTACCTTTTTACCCCCAAGTCACCCCAAACGCTTTGGCTGGCGTTCATGTGTAGTAAGTGCAGGATGTCAGTCCACTGTTTACCTCAGCTATGTGAAGCGTCCACATCTGGTTACTCTGGAGGGGGCTTTAAAACTTTGTGAAAGGAGTCTGATATGGGTCGATGAGTCACTGAAGCTCACTTCTGACCGATGACAGCGATACTGAAGTGAGTTCTTGAGGATATCCTAAACTTTTCAGTCAAGCGCTGCTGTTTTTGCCAGTGTTAGCCCCCTGCAGCCGGTGTCACTGAAACTTTCTTTGAAGTGGAACTAATGTCGTCAGACTCTGGCAGTTAGCAATTAAACTGTCATACGATGTGTGAATGAAGTCAAACTGTTTATTAAAGGGAAAGTGTGATTTTTTTTTTATTTTTTATTTTTTATTTTTTAAGGACACTCAAGGCTAACGTTAGCTGGCATAACATTAGCTTATAACCAGCTGTCAGCTGTCCAGAGACTAAAGGGTGATGTGTCTAATCTGCCAAAAATAAGTAACTGCAACAATATCGGGAACAAATAAGCATGTTTATGCACGTTTTCTTATGTTAGAGCCCTGACTTCAGTTCAGGACATGAGGTTTCATGTGAGGATGAGGTGAGGAGGGAGAAAGAGATGATGAAAATATAAATGCACAAATCTTAAATTATTATATACAGTTTGAAAGAGCTATTTGGAATCTTTAAATGAAAACTGACACTTTTCAGTAGTTGAGTAGTAGACATTCATCAAATTTCCCCTTTCTTTCGGAATTCTCAGGAATCTGGAACTTTCTAATAGAGTTTATTGGTTGGTTATTCTCTTGCTACATGTTAAGGAGTAGGAGAGAAACAGTAGAAATGGCGTTGGGAATTTTCTATTTTTTGGTGGCAACCAAAGTAGCTTGTGTAAAATTTAAAAGAATGCTCATCTGAAAAAGTAACTAAATCATTTTTTTGGAATTGGGGAAAAAAGTAATCTCTGTAACAACTTGCGTTGTAATGTCTGGACTATTTTTTTGAGGTTTTTTTTTGTTTTCTACCATGACACTACACTGGACAGACTCACAAAGCTGAGTGGAGTCAAGTTGGGAAGGGCATGTTTTGGGGTTGGAAACAACCAGACTCTGTCAAGGCCCAGGAGCCTCAGGCTGCTCCCCAGCCAGCCCTGCCTGCCTACAGCAATATTTACGATCATTTTTTGGGAGGTTAGAGTAACTGAACAAGCATTTGTGATTTGGCAAACGCGTCTCTGGCTGCCTTGTCTGGGCTGAGAAGAATGCCTCTCATGTTGTAGTTTTTAACACTCTGCTAATTGGGCCCCATTCAAGCAGAGGTTGCTTGTAATTTGTTTTATATTTCATCATCATTGCTGAAAAAGCGACACTCAACTCATATACATATGCATTTAAATTAGTTTGTTTTTCTTTTTTTAAATATGCACCCAACATTGTCCTCTATGTTTAGAGAGGTTTATATCACAAGGGAGGAAATGAAATGTCTGCATCACTGTGAATTGTGAACTTTGTTGGATAGAAAGTTTCTGCCTGAAACTGAAACTGGTGGAATAGCAGAAACAAGCTCCTCAGGGCTTTCATGAAATTGACCAGAATAGTGCTGAGAAATGGTGCTGGTTCAAATCTTTCATGTCTGTGAATACCCAGGTCTGACTGATTTTGGGAGAAGAGGCATGGCACTGTACCTGAGTGAGAGCCTGCCATTATTTCCAGTGTTCGTGCAATTTTAGTTATTAATAATGTCATGAAAAACGAAATAGGAAAAAGGCTTTTACTCTTTCACTCACCCATATTTAGCCCAAGACAGCACAGGCAAATGTAACAAATGTTCTTTTTGTTTTAGCCACTTCACCTCTTCTTGTCTTCAGTCTTGCTTTAATGTAAGTTGACAATTGCTCTAAAAGGAAAGGGGAGGAATGCCTGGTAGTGCTGGTGAGAAAATTTAGACAGCATCTTGATTTGATTCCATATTTCTGGTGTCTTTAGCATGTGTTTTTTCTATTTCAAAAGCAGCACAAAAGCAGAGTTCAAGTTGATTGCAAGTGGCGTGCAATTATGCCCTTGTATTTCCTCTGCTTCTCTATACCTCTCTCCCCTCCTCTCACTCCCTCCTCTTTTTCCAGTCCCCAGTTATAAACGACGGAGAAGAAATAAAACTGGCAAAGGTTTCTCGCTGAGCTACTACAGGAAAACGATTGTGAGCGTTTGCTAACAGATCATCAGCTTAAATTAAATGGTACATTTTATGAGAGCTCTGTAAATCACACAACTCGGCTCAGGACATTTAAAAACACAAGCCTTGCTTTAAATGGCACATTGGGTACAATTTAAGGTACTTACACTTATAGCAGCTTATTTCTTGGAAATGCTAGAAGGTGGATGGAAAAGCACTGAGCCAGAAGTACTTCTTGACTCAGCATGTTGTCTAAAAGGAGCCCGGACCCTCATAACACAAATGTGTGTTTCTGCTGCTGTCGCTGTCAACGGACCGTTATATCATAAGATGTGTGTGTGCAAAAATGAGAAGGACAGTGTCACTGCCGTGAAGCCACCAGGCTGTAGAGGTTAACTGGGCCAAAAGCAACAGCTGACCAGCGCTCTTTTTCTCTAATTCTCCACAGAAGAGCACGCTTTTCTCCTGACATACTTTTCACGTGAAGAGCAACATCAGCTGCAGCTGTCTGTTCTCCTACCCACACACTCTGTGCTGTTCTTCTGCCGTGCATCTGTGTATCTTGGTAGCTGCGGCACGGGACTTTAAAAGCTCCATGTTGTTCTCACTCAGTGTCTGCCAATTTTATGTGACAGGTGCATTCCTCCAGGCGGGATAGAGCTTGAGCTTTTTTATTAAAGCACATGAATCAATTAAGAGCCACGGCGCTCAGGGCACAGACGCATGCACACTCTTTACGGCTGCATGTAGACTCTCGCCAGGAAAAGAACTAGCGTCAATAATAAGCAGAGTAGGACTGGCTGGTATCAAGACAGGGCGTGCCATGAGTGGCTGGGTGTCAGTTACCAGGCTGTAGTGATAAAGTGAGGCAGTTAAGTCGATACTATGGGTCTGCGTCATAAATGCAGTTTGGCAAGATGAGCAGGTGGCACAGGAATGGCTCATTTCTGCATAACGCCGTTATCTTCTCAGAGGTTATGGCCATTCACATTCTAACAACTTTCCCGGGAAGGTGCTGAGAAAAAACACTTTATCAGTGCGTCAAGATCATGCTACAAAGCAGCCGCTTATTACAGTTGCTGCATGTGAAATTGTAATGGAAACATGCTGGCAAAATAAACCCCAGCTGAGTGCCATGCACTGTTTGTTCCCGTCGTTTTCACCTGTTTTAGCCCTTTGTTCCACAGCAGTAAAGTCAGGCCTCAGTGGTTTCTCTTGTGTTTGTATGTGGACAAAATAGGTCAGAGTCAGACACAAAGTAAAATGTCAGTTTGAAATATCTTTCCGCTGGGGGGGGGAGCATGCACTTGAGGTTGTGTCATAGGCACTAAAAGGGGTAAAGCATTTTAAATAGCCTGTAAGAAATGAAATACTTCATATAAATGCACATAATTCAAGTTATTTGTACATTAACAGGTCACAGCAAGTGTGAGCGCACACACACATTTACCCTCCTTCTTCTTCCCCTCCTTCTCTCCCCCCCTCCTGCCGAGTCTGTGGCAGGTTAATAAAATAAACATACATCTACCAGTGGCAGTGGCAGGCATGTCAGGCTCCCTTAGCTGTCATCAGCAGTGTATGTATGTGTGTTTTTTGATGTGTGTGTGTGTGTGTGTGTGTGAGAGAGGTTTTTTTTTTTTTCTTTTCTACACAGGCTGTCACTTTTAGCTGGGGCTTGTCTGTCAAAGCCCTCTCTCTGTTAGTGCCCCTCCCAAGGCACATTGCAGCCCATGTGGGGGCGGGCATTAGCTTAGCACACTGTGTACCAGACCAGTTAATGGCTGTTCATCACTGGGGAAATATGGTGTAATTCTACTCTATCTGGTTAAATTGTACATCTTCCTGTGGGAAAGTGGCGTGTCCTTGTCATTTGATAGCCGTGAATGGTCAGAATCTGCGGCTCTGACACTGAAAAAATCTGTAGGCAAGAATCGGTTACTTGCTTTTGTTTGTGTGTGTGTGTGTGTGTGTGTGTGCATTTACACGCTAATGTTTTAATACAGTATCTTTAATCTGTGACCTCTACTAGAGTAGCCTTATATTGGGCGTTTGTGCAGCCCCTCTCCCTTTAAGACCACCCTCACTTTAAGACAGTTTTCTTCTGATTGGCTGCCCCTCGTAAGCACACAGCTTGAGCCAGAGATGACCATAATAAGGATAGCCAGCCTCACAGACATCACACAGAGCCAAGAGTAGAAGAAACTGACACAGAGCTTTAGAGCAGTCTGAGGTTTTGGCTCACAGGGATTACTTGCACATATGGTGATGTCATTGTTTGGCTGTGTTTAATATGATCCACCCCTAATATAACATTATATGTGTGACACATAATGTTACAGTAGAGAAAAGGCATTATAGGCCTCCTTTAATGTCTTTTTTATTTTATTTTATTTTATTTTATTTTATTTTATTTTATTTTATTTATTTAATTTTTTGGTCAAAAATGGCCAAATATCCACTTTTCTTGGTCTTCTATGATAGTAAATATCTTTGGGCTTTTCCCAAAGATGCCACATTCAGTAGTTTAAGGTTAGGACCGGCACTTACATTGATAATTTTTCTCTATTTGGGACCTTCTTAAGACCAAATGACTTATTGATTACTGAGGAAATTAAATAATAGATTACTAATGAAGGTCATGAAATCATAAATTTAATGCAGGCCGAATATTGTTTGCCAGGTTTGTAGTGAATTGGTCAATATTACCATGCCTAGTTACTCACTTTCTTTAGAGATTAACTAGTGCTGGAGAGTAGCAGCGCGTGTGTGTGTGTGTGTGTGTGTGTGTGTGGGCCGTTGTCCTCTAAAGGCTTTGTGGTGTAGGCCAAGCACAACACAGCTGCCCACCCACCCAAACTCTCTCTCTCTCTCTCTCTCTCTCTCTCTCTCTCTCTCTCTCTCTCTCACACATGCACACACTCACACTTAAACACACACAAACACTAGCTCCCCCTCTCTCTCCCTCTTTGAAGTTTGTCCCAGTCCAGTAGAGTGGTACAGGGTCAGGATGGAGAGGAGGATTAACGAGGCCCCTGGTATAGACGGATGAAAGGATGGTGGGATGAATGGTCTTTATGAAGTGTTAGATGAGAGGAGGGAAGGCCAGGTGATGATGGCCAGTAGACTTTGGGTCTGAAGCAGACACTGTGATTGAGAGGCCAGATCTAAGGTTTAGATTAAAGACGGGATCAGTCCCTGGCAGCACTGATATCAGCACAGGGCCTGATACACCTCTTGGTGTCCTATATTTACAGTAGTGTTTAATGTTTCTGTTTCACCGCTGGCTGTCGGGGGACACCAAAGATGCCTTGGTGAGACAGAATCTAAATTAGAGTGTAACTCATGTCTGCCGCTTTCAGATGTGGCGGATGACAGGTGAGATAATTGTGTCATTTCAACAAATGCAAAAGAAGTGTTGACTAGTGTAGCACTGGCCTCATTGGCCTCCATTGGATTAGATTCGTTATCCACAAAAGAAACTCTGTTTTAGCTTCCTAAAACCCTGAAAAAACCCAATATGCATATTGAACAAATGTATGTGAGCACACATGCCACGACATTCAACGTCCCCACCTTGTAGCGCTGTGCAGCATTAAACAGACAGTGATTGATGTACAGTATGATTGTCTATTTTGCCTTGCTGTCAGTGATGGATGAAGATTTGTGCGCATTTGAAAAGTGTATGTGAAATATGGTGAAGAGTGGGAGGAGGAGGAGGAAGAGGGGGGGACGTTAAAAATCAACTTCCCCAGGGAGAGAAATGTCGGCAGGCCTGTGGGACGACCTTCCATCATACCCTCACCTTGTCTGAAATTAAATGCCCCCAACAGTGCAGCAGTAACACAGCAATCACAATTTTATCACCACTCTGTGGGACGGCAAACAATTATTTTTTCCTTGTGGTGCATATTGTTTATGTCAAAGAAACCAGCTGAGAGTGTGCATTGAGTTGCTTTTGGGGAATTCTCTTTTAGTATGGGTCAGTCTGCTTGTTAAATATGAACGGCCCCACTAAACAGGCTAATCATGGTCGTTCTGGAGCCTTATTTTTTTGACAATACTGCTGCACCATTTGACGCTTGCAGCAATGTACGTTCAGCTGGAAATGTGTGTCACACCTCTTTGAAATCATAAAAGATTTTGATATTCATCGACTCTGTTGTCCTATACAGATGGCAGCTGACTGAATTCCTTCATCCTTACAGAGCACTGCATACAAAACTTCCTCTGTCCACAGATGACAGCGTCTGAGCAGCAAGACATTTCTAACACCCTCTTGAGTTACCATCTCCCCAAGAGGCCAAAAAGGAACCAGGGTGAATGAATAGAAAGGGGAAACACGAGACACAATGCATACCTGTCCTCCCTCCCTCTTTTTCTCCTTCCAACTCCCCTGTGACATCCCTTCGTCCCCCCCCCTTTCCTGGCAGAAACTGCCTGACTCTTACGATTGCTTTCACACGGGCAGATGGCTCGAACGGGAGATTCTCCAGCTCAGACTCCAAACAAAATTGAACCCCAAATCCCCCATCTTCTCTGTACTAATATATTTCTTTCTTTTTTTCTTTTTTTTTTTGTTTTCTTTTTTTTCCCCCAAATTTTACTCATAACAACAGACGCTTTGTTAGTCAGCCAGTTTTTGTAAACCATGGAAACCAGGCTTCCCCTTTTTCACATCTTCTTTCTCCTTTTCTTCTCCCACGTGCCAAAACGACTCGCTGATTCCAAACACATTTGAAGACAAAAGATGATGGTTTGCTGTGTCTTCTTGCTTTTAAGCACTGGCAGTTTTAGCACATTGCACATCATTAATGAGGGCGAGGTTCAGTACAAGGTGAAAGTTTGCAGCTGCGATCTAAAGTTGTATTAAATCTGGTATGGTAGCCACAGTCTTAGCCTTCGGAGCATCATGGTGTAATTGGTTTCTAGTGAGCAGAATATTTGCTTTTACACTGACTTGAAAATGGTGATTATTATGTTGTAACCAGCTGGAACATAAAGAAATTGTTGAATATTTTTTAGAGCATTGTTTTTAAAGCTTAGAAGATTAGGAACAGTGGTTCACTTGACTGTAATTTGAGGTCAATCTGCCACAAGTTATTTAATATGAATGAAAGGAATACAGAAGTCCAATTTCACCTTTCATTTTAAAATAAAAACCATGTGACCAAAACCCCTTGCAGGCAGAGGATTTGCTCCCCCATTGGCAACTGAAAGGAGCCTCTTTCTTTTCTCTGCCCTGGTCTTCCACAGCACTTTGTCATGTAAAGAGGCCCTTATCTGCCTCTGGTTGGGGGTAAAGGGGTTGGAGAGAAATAGCTGGCTGGATCCCTGGGGCCACCAGAAATCGACGCATGGTAAATAAGTAACTGTGATTGACGGGTCCTTTGAGCAGAGTGGCTTAGACCCGCCCACTGATGTGACTGCCAGGAGGTCAACTTTGACCCCTTCTGGCCACCTGCTTGCCCTCGACCCTTGACCTTTTAGCTGGACTTCTCTATAGGATATGAACCAATGAGAAGCTTAAACCACATGTGATCTTTGATTAGAGATTAGTCTGTTATTTTTGCAAATAAGCTTTTGTTAATATTTCTGTTTTTATTTTCCTTTTCCACATTGACCATATGTTGGCCAATATATTCTAATGTTTTTCCATTTTATGCTTCCTTTTTTTTTTTTTTTTTTATCTTTCTTTTCTT
>VUQI01013913.1:2851-17991 GCA_015106735.1 Paratilapia polleni
GTTACATTCAATAACACACATACTTACTACAGACTATAATAACTTTGCACACTGGATTCAGTACAAGCACTTTGCACATCATGTTCTACTTACATTTTGCACTTCTCCCCCCTTCCTGTCCATAACCTTGTATATACATATATATATATATACATATATACATATATATATATATATATATATATATATATATATATATATATATATATATATATATATATACATACATATATACATATATATACACACATATATATATATATATATGTGTGTGTGTATGTATATGTGTGTGTATTTATATATATATATATATATATGTATGTATGTATATTTGATTTGCCACTTTAAATAAAGCTGGTAGATCTATTCTGAATAGACCACCGTGGGTGATGTTTCCTTTAACTATCCCCCAGAAAAAAAAAAAAGTCTTGAGGGTTTTTTGATCCCATTTTCTTGTCTGGCACTTCTTTTCTTTAACAAAGCCAAATTATACTCCGTTATTTTAAATGATGACTCCGATGACTGCATTTTTCTGATACCACCCGTGACCGCACATTACAACTTTCTGAAAACATCTCCTGATGTTCACTCTGATTATGACATCCCTTCAAGTCTTGTTTGACTTTCCCTGCAGCATGAATAACTGTTTCCACTGTGATTTAACCGTACTCACCACAATACCATAAAATCACTGTTAACTGAAGAGTGTGTTGTATATTTGTAGCTGAGTTTGTGGTCGTGTGTTAACATATGAGGTCATGGTGTCTTGTCAAAGAAGGCTTCTTAGCTGGGGAGCAACGCTGATGTTTCTGACATTTCTTCTAGATTAACACAGAAAAATTAAAATGGTTGCTTGTGATTTTAAACAGATTAACGGGCTCAAACGTATTGATTTATGTGAAAATATTTGATCTGGACAGTGTGAGGGTTGCTTCAGAGCTTGCATGTCTGTCAGTACATGTGTTCATTGAAGTTAATGTCACTTTTCCAGTTCTATATCTGGTTTTGCCACAGCCTTAACTGTAGTCTATTCTTTGACCTCATGTGTTTACTCTTGGCAGACTCACAGAGTCTCTGCTAAAACACACAACAGAGGCGGCTGAAATCTTACATTCCCTGTCCCCGATCACTTACTAATGAGGACACGCTTTCTAACCAGGCTGCTGATGCTGCTGCTGCGCCTTCCTTCCTCCCTCACCAAACTCTCCATTCATCACATAACAAAATAAACCACACACGCCGACCACCTTGGAGAAGGTTTGGGTGGATATCAGCTGTTGATTTTTAAAATTATTATCTTAGAGATTTTTCGCTCTTCCCCTGCCGTCTTTACACCTCTACTCTCTCATGTTTCCTCAGTTTAACTCCAATTTCCTACTCTCAAGCATTTCCTCTTGTATGGGCTACATCAACACTCGTATTCAACCTCTCCATCTCCATCTCCATCCTTTCTTCATTCCTTCACTCCCACCCCTTTCCTCTCTAATTCCTCCTTCTCCTCTTTCCTCTCTTTCTGCTCCTGGATTCAGAGCTTGTTTACTCTCCCGGACCACAGCACTGACTCGCATCCATGAAATGATGCAATTAAGGTTCCAACTGGGGCTCAATCTGTCATGTTAACACATGCTAAACCCCCGCAGAGAGCCCAGAGCAGCACTGAGTGTTGGCCGACAGGTAAGACTGACGGGGGCGAGGGATGGTGGTTAAAAAAAGGGAGGGGAGGGGGCAGGAGTTTCATTTTCCTGCACTGCAGAAGAAACAAAATGTTCCAGAGAAATTTGGGTAATCTGTGAAACCAAACAAGACAGACAAGAGAGTATTATGTGGAGTCGTCAATCCCTTCTTTTACTCAGTCCCTCCTGACAGAAAATAAGAAGGGATTGACGGCGATTGACAGTATGCTTCTTGATGGAGTCTAGACACTGGTAGTAAGAGATAACTGTAGCGATATGATGTGTCACTGGATTCCTGATGAGCTCACTGAAAGAACTAGTTGGACAACAGGTTCTGATGAACAGAGACACTTTATACGAGCAAGATGATTGGTGCACAAGAACCAAAATCTGATTGCATACATGTTTCTCCATATGTTAATTTCTAGGAGAAACAGAAAATGTAATTTTCAATCTGATGAAGCCAATGCACAAGTGACATTCAAGGAACTGCAGTTTATCAAATGGTGAACCCTACCTCAAAGTGGGTTACCAGCGACATGGTGGCTCCTCAGGGGTTCATCTCATGTGTTTGCAAGCCACTGACCCAGAGCAAAATGGCCCACTGGTATTCCTTCATAAAGATCTTAATTAAGCTTGTTATCGGCCTTTGAGAGGACCATGAATGTTCATACATGTGTATAACTTTGCATGCATCACATCAAATTTCTATGTGTGTGTGTACATACAGCCAGTCTATATGAGCATTTGCATGCCTGTCAAAGACAAAACACACCGCTCTTTGCCTGCTGCCCCTCTACGATCCTCAGCCGGCCTAGGTAAACAGCTGATGCTGGCTGGAATGGACCACCTAAGTATAAGTTTCCATGTGGGGGTATATCCTCAAAGCAAAGCGAGGAAATTTTCCAAAACACATTAAAAGGAGTTATGCAAATGGTTTACGGCAGTGCTCGTGTGGCTGTATTGTTATATTAATCTGTATACACTGCAGCTCATCTTGGCAGGACCCTTTGTTTGCCTTCACTCTTAATCTGCAGGGCTCATCTCAAGCTTACATCACCCAGAGTCAACAGAAGGATATCCGCTGCAGTCTTACTGCTAACACTAGAGCTAACACTGGGGTCAAATACTGTGTGTGTGTGTGTGTGTGTGTGTGTGTGTGTGTGTGTGTGTGTGCGCGCGCGCACGTGTGTTTGACTGTGTAGGAGAGCAGCGATGTTCACAGGCACCTGACCACTGCAGCAGAGCAAACGTTCCCGGTTTGCTGCTACTCTGTTTGGTTTCTCCCAATTAGAAATGGCCAGAAACAATTTTCTAGTCCTGTGTAACCAATAAGCATTTCATGATGATGATGTCTTTATACATATTTTCTCTTCAAACACTGACTCCCCAACAAGAAAGAGAGAGAAAAAAAGAAAGGGAAGCATAACTGGATTTTCGGTGCTTGCAAAGATGTGGTTTCCTCCGGGTGGAGTGAGCCATTGCTTGCATCAGCCTGTCCATGTTTCTGTGTCCAGGCCAGTGAACTCTGCCAGATGCCTGCCGCCTTGTTATCTGTACCAGCATGGCCTGCTCTCCTGTGCTGGGTGCGCCAAACAGTTTATCACACACCACTAGCAAATAGGCTGGGGTCTTGCACAAATGATAGTGCACACACAGACTCACAAAACACATTTATATGCATGCTTGGAACAAAAAAAAAAAAACTTGCATGAACATGATGAACATATATGTATGCAGACAAATGCATGTAATCATTATCCTACTACAACCTATACTGAGTACTCTTAATCAGCGTTGCTTAGGTAATTCCTTATGCATAAAAAGACAAAAACCAAAACCTACCTGGCTAACTGGAGGCAGAGGGGGCAGGAAGTGTTTCTCCAAATTTCCTACAGAAATATACCCTTGTTTAATTTGTACACTCACAGAAAATGACCATTTGTACTTCAAGGAACTGCAGTTCCTCAAATGGTTAACCCTAACCCTAAGTGGTTTGCAACATGGTGAATGTTAAGAGGTTAACTTTTTGTTCTCTGTTCTCAAGGGTTCATCCCATCTGTTTGAGAGCCACTGAATTAAAGCAAAATAGCTTTTTAACCTTCTGTAGGAGCTAAGAACTACAAAGGTTCTCCCCAGTTTCCTAGACATCGTTTTCAAAAGTATTGTTATGGATGGTGTACAGGTACAATAAAACATTTGACACAGATTGCATTCAAACAAAATGCCACTCAGGAATGGCAAATTATTTACTTCCAGTACTTTTCCAGATTCATATATAGTCACTGGCTGCTGTGTTAAGTCACCCAGCCGCACCTCTGGACCACATCTGTGGTGTTTGTGCCTTTTAAAGTATTTTTGATGTAATTATCAAATAAATAAATAATACGACATACTATGCAGTTAATTGTACGGTAACAGCCGATCTGCTCAGGATGTTTTTGTAAGTGAAGTTTGGGCTGGTCTCAGTATTTCAGAAACTGCTGATCTACTGGGGTTTTCCCACACAACCATCTGTAGGGTTTACAGAGAGTGGTCAGAAAAAGAGAAAATATCCAGTGAGCTGCAGTTCTCTGGGTGAAAATCTTTGTTGATGTCAGAGGTCAGAGAACAATGACCAGACTGCTTTGAGCTGATAGGAAGGCAACAGTAACTCAAATAACTACTCGTTACAGCCAAGGTATGCAGAAGAGCATCTCTAAACATACAACATGTCAACCTTGAAGCAGATGGACTACAGCAGCAGAAAACCACACCAGGTGCCACTTCTGTCAGCTAAGAACAGTTTGCTCACCAAAACTGGGCAACAGAAGATTGTAAAAATGTTGCCTGGTCTAAGTCTCGATTTGTGCTGCGATATTCGGATGGTAGGGTCAGAATTTGGCATAAACAACATCTGTGCCATGATGAATTAAGGCAGCTCTGTTCTCAAAAGGGGGTCCAACCCTGTATTAGCAAGATGTACCTAATAAAGTGTCTAGTGTTTGTGTTTTTTATTTGTGTGATGCACCCATACAGTCACACGTGGATGTATCTTGCTACCCAAGCTTGCTTGTGGTAGCTGATGACTAATATTGTCACTTCTGGCTTCAAAAAATTTAGATGACTACCGCAAAAAAATGCTTCAAAACAGCAGTCCGCAAAGCAGTGGGTGATGTCAGTAGCTATAAAGTATGTCTATGTTTTAGGTTGACCATTCTGACTGTGTCAACAACTACGTGAGATTATATCAACACATCTGCCAAATATCAGCATATTAATATTATTTTTGTGATATGTAAGCATGTTATGCGTGCCTCTTCACACGGTTACTAGCATGGCTAGAGTCTTTTTTAAAGAGACAGCTCCCAGTCTCTGTGCTAAGGTCTTCTAATCTGGTTTCATACCTACTGTTCAAACACAATAAACTGCTGAGTAACACTCTCTGCAAGAAATTAAACAAACTGTATTTCCTAAAACGATTAACTATTCCTTTAAGGTTTGACATTTGATTAGGCAAGTCTTTTAATTTTTCAAGATTAGAGAAAGGAAAAGCCTCTTAAGTAGACTAATAAATCAACATTTACTGTATAACAAAGAAGCAAAGAAAGCCTTGGTAAACAGAAAACTGATTGTTTATGGCTCTGCTAATACAACAAATTGCAACCGTGCATGGCCTCTCAGTCAAACCCACACACAATCACACAAATGCACCCCTATAATTCGTACTGCAGCGACAGAATGCACTCTACAAAATGAATCATAAATAACTCAAGTCCCTTTTATCCAGAAATGGAGGATTACAGACTTTTCTCTGTGAATTATTGCACTGAAAAAGAAATATGGCCCATTTCTTCTCAGGAAATATCAGCAGTTAATTCTCATCGGTGCCACATAAGAGAAAAACACATTTGGTGTATAAATTTTCTGAACAATTCTCTGGTGCTGTTTTCATGTTTAAGGGTTATTCTTTGGTGCTGCCTCACCATTGCCAAAGCCTTAATCCTCGTTTTGGTACACAGACTGCCTGTGGTGGTGGTGTACTGTGTGCATCCTAATCTCTCCAAAGCTCTGTGTCTAATGGCTGCACAGCCTCTCTGTACACTGTGTACTTCCACTTTAGCTACAGCCTAACAGGCATGACAAAGTGGTGACAGGAAGAAAAGACTGAGAGGGAGGAAATCTAAAACTTTTCAACCATAACAATTTTAGGTATTTTCAAGTTAGACTTTGACTTTTGAAAGGGGGAAAAAACTGTACTTTGAGTCAACAGACTGGGGATGAAATTTCTACAACCATTACTGGTTTGTGTGAACAAAAGTTTCTCAGTGGTTGCAAAAGAAGCCTTAAGAAGGGTTTGCTGTTAGTCTTGTCAATCAGTTTGGCATAAGTTCCCGTCTTGTGATAGGAATTGTAATGATGGGTTTCAACTTTTGCTTGTAGGACTAACGATCACAGTTTATTCATGAGAATTTAGACTTAAAAAAAATAAAAGTAGAGAAGAATGAAGGTGAGTTTTTCGGACTGCTTGTTTTGTCCAACAGAAAGTTCAAAACTGAAATATATGCAGAATCTTGGATCAAATTATTCTTCTTGCTTTTGTGTCAGTTTCAACACTTTAGTTGTAAAACTCATTGTTGTACCTTTACCAAGTACCATCACTCCCTCTACCGTGTCAGTGTCTCAGTGAATGGCAGATTTACCTTCCTTTGGAAGCCCTCACCTCACCTGTTTCTGACAACTCCCTGCCTAGCCCACCTATTTTCCATCACCTCATCCTCCACCTGTGTATTTAAGGACCCGTTCAACCATCTACTCTTTGCCAAATCATTACAGCTGCAGTTCTCCAAACATTCTTTTCTCAAACTCTCTCTGGAAAGGCTACTCTGGAAGGAATACTCACCTGCTGAGCAACTCACCTACCTGCCTGCACACTCTTGACCGCTCCACTCCTTGCTACTCCCAGCATCAGTCAACATAACATAGCTTTTGTAATAAAGACCTTGAAATCTGCCAACTGTCTGTGCATCTGCATTCAAGTCCTTGTTAAAATCATGACAATTTAATTCAAAATTTCTGTGCACAGAGCATATGCAGAACACAGTACTTGTATTGCATGACACATGCTTCTTCAGTGTTGTGCAGAAGCAGTTTACTTGCATAGTTGAATCGTCTGTAGCCCATGCTGCTGTTTGCGGCTTAGTTCAGGCTCAGGTTCCAATTCCATCACACATAATTGCAACGAGCAACGTTAATTTGAAATGACCTTATTCTGAATCCTTTGCAGCGGAAAGTTGCCCTCACACAGCGCTCTGGATTTAAGTCTGCATTATTTTCAGCAGCATTTGCAGTTACAAACACACTTCAAGTGCACAATTTGACAGTTACTGTGCTGTTGTCATTCAATATCAAAACATACCGCTCCACGATTGTCATGAAGCCATGCAGCCAAATTAAAGAAGTTAAAACATGGAAACATGTTTTCCTGGGTTATGTTTATTGATATGTGCCTGAACAACCTATTCTTAAATACTGTGGTTTTGTCAAGGCTCCTGGCATCACAGTGATGTGTACACACTGTTCTTTGGTATTGATGCCATATTAGAGTCTGAGAGCAAACAGTCCTTTTTGAAAAAGCAGCAAAGTTTACATAAGAAGGAAGGAGAGGCAGCAGTTACAAAAATCAAAAAACTAACAATCAGGGGACTGTGGTTAGTGTGTCGCTTTTGCACTTTGTTTGGTTACTCTGTTACTAGCTGTTTAGTTTAGCTTTCACTCACTGTTTGGCTGGTTTCAGACACCAAAACATCTTGGTAAGGTTATGAAAAAGATTTTAGTTTTTGTTCATATACACCGGTGTACATCAACCCTGCATTTTGATAGATGGAGCTTACAGGTACACTATAACAAATTGCTGGAAGAGCCAAATTCTAACAGTAATTCAATTCAATTCAATTCAGTTCAATTCAAATAGCACCAAATCACAACAACAGTTGCCTCAAAGTGCTTTATATTGTGGGGTAAAGACTCTACAATATTAGAGAGAAAACCCCAACAGTCACATGACCCCCTATAAGCAAGCACTTGGCAACAGTGGGAAGAAAAAACTCCCTTTTGACATACTGTTTCCCATTACTGTACTATACTATCAAAGAACGCAGTCTGGGCAATAGTTTCCATTTACCATAAAAAACTACAATATACTGTGTGTAATGTTGCTTTCTGGTTATGGCAGAGAAGCCCCACAAATACAGAACATTATTGTATTACTGCTTTGTTTTTGTTTTCAAGTGCCTAATCCAGCACTTCATTCACAAATCATACTGCAAGTGCATTTTATTTATTGTAATCGCAGTGCCAGAGCTAAGCTAGCTCGCAGCACTCTTACCACGAGAATACAAGTGTGCTTGCCTGTGACATTGCATCCTGTTCAGTCCTTTGCACAGCTTAAATCTCAACAGGAACATTTCAGTAGTGGAGTGTTTGATCTGGGTCTTTTATTTTGAAAATTGACTGGATTAAATATGCAGCTCCTGATGCCTTCCTCATCTGCTCTGTGCAGCCTGAAGGGACTGACATGGTTAGGGTTGGTCGTATGCAGCCATACTGCCATGATCTGGTAAAAACGACTTGCCTTAAAAAAGGTTTGTATGTGTAAATGCACATATCGGATCAGAGTGACAAAGAGGATTGGAAGTTGGTAATACTGGTCTGTTACATTGTCTTCCTGCCAGAGCCATCACTACGGTCCTCATCAGGCCCTCGCAGGTGTCCTGCCTGGTGACCTCATCTCTGACCTTCAGCCTTTAACCCCTCACACCTGGCCGACTGCTCTGCATACTCTCTCTGAACTCTGACCCCAGACTGTCGATCATCCTGGGGTCATCTGCTAAAACCATCAGCCAAAACAAACGTAGTAGTTACGTAGTGATGAAAGTCTCAGCACAGCTACTCATAGATCAGAGGCACGCCCTCAAAATAATGATACACCCTAACTTTTTTTAATATGTTTTGGTCTGTCATATTTTCTCACATAGAGGCCCAATTCTTAAAACTATTTTAAAAGTTGTTATTTATATGTACAGTATAACAAATACTGTAAGGCTCTTTATGTTGTGATAACCACTTTTTTCTTCGGGTCTTGAAAGAGCAAATTATGAAATGTTAAGGAATGTCCGTTCCTTTCATATTACACGAAAAACATAAACACGCAAGGACAGACGTTTACATATGCTGATATTCATATATTCACATGTATATTAGAACCAGACGTACTCTAATGCTTCCTCATGTGCTTCTACACATGAATAAAACAAGAGGAAGCAGTGTGCACACGCAGTATGTTTATCATATATGCAGGTACAAACTTGTTTCAGACATACTGCAGAGCTTTTTACAAGGTTTTTTGGTGGTCGGGACTTTATCGATTCATTCTGTAGAACAGCTAATTTACCACAGAGAGTGAAAAAACGCAGGGTCATTTGGCCTAAAACCCATGCTGCTTCTTCCCAGTCAGAGTCAAGCTGTAGTGCAGTGAACGTACAACAAGTATTAAGGGTTTAGTAGAAGCCGTCAACACAACTACTCACTGACTTTCTTGATAGTAAGGAATAGACTGGACGTGTCTCACATGAGGCTGTTTCAAAAATCTTTGCAGATATGTTTGCATAAAGTTTGCAGAGCCACAGAATCCAACTGGAACAATGCTACAAATTTAACTTTTATAACTGTGTGGATTAAGCACAGACTGTATATAAAACATGGTCAGAACTTTGAGGTCTTAAAAATGCTGAAGTATTTTAAATTGGCATTCTTTCTCATGGTCAGCAGGGGGCAGCTCCTCTGATGTCTAGGAGAAAACCAACCCGGGCTCCTTTGCTCAGTGACACTCGGTATACACAAGATCTTATCGTGTCAGTCACTAGTTTTAAGCCTTAGTGAATACAACATGATGTTAATTTTGTAAATTATGGTGCCCATTAGTGTCGAAACACCAAGGAGACGGCAGTGAACATGCCCAGCTTGTGGCTTCACTGGAGAGTTGGCCTGATTTTGAATTATAACAGGGTGCTTTAATTTTTCCAATAACCTTATCTTAGGCACTAATCTTAATTCTTGTTATGGTGCTTCTTAGTTTGACTATATCCAGATTTAGATGAATAAATCTTTCGACATCAAATCCAGAGTCCTGACGGAGAAAATCTCCCTGTGTCATGAGTCATTATGGAATTTAGGGGTCATATTATAAACCAAAAACCTTTTCCTAACCAAGCAGTTTTGGTGTCAAAGCCTAACCAAGCAGCAAGTAACAGCAAAATATAAAAGAGTTTACTGGAGATCACTGTATCACTGTAAAAGAACATCGTCATCTCTCTTTAACTTGGCAGCAGCTGCTGCTTCAAGGCACCAACACCAAATGCCTTTGGATGTAGACACATGCACGTACACAACAGAAACTACAACAACAGAAACTGCCCTCTCAGGTGGAGTCAGTTGAAAACTTTCTCTCCCTATCACCTGTTTACCTCTGACCTCTGCTGGGCAGCTACTCTGCTTTGAGCAGCACCTACAGTTAAATATATTTTGTGCCAATATAAATAACTTACATTGACAGAAATTTGCTCTGAGCTGCAGAGTGGGAAGTTATTTTTCAATGAGATTCAAAGAAGAACTTGCAGATAATGAGGACTTGTAAGATCTCTTGGTTGTGGTCTTCTGGGGCCTTTCTGTGTGGACTTGTGCCCACATAGATTTCCTCTGGCAGCTCTGGTTTCCAAAGACATGCGTGTTAGGTTGATTGGCAAATCTAAACTGACTGTAGATTGTGAGAGTGTGGTCGTCTGTCTCTGTTTTATGGCACAGACACACTAGATGGCAACCTCCTTTCAACTAGGAAAAATCGTTGGTTGCCCGGTGATTCCATTGAATTTTTCCACATTCAGTGACTGAATGTAAATAGTTGCGGTGACCGGCTGGTCACCCACAGGTTGAGCATGCAAAACCCTCAACCTCTGGGTGACCGCTTGCAATCGCAAGGTGATCGCACAGGTTGCCCGGTGAAAGGCAACCTTTCTCCAAACAATCATGGTCCGACTCGGACTGACTGCAATCACTCTCAGACAGCTTGGCAAGGGTTTGCAAATAATTGCCAGCTAATTTATAAATGCAGACAAATTGCCAACACATTACAATCAGTTTGAGTCAGTCTGCATCAATGACCACAACTTGTCAATGTCTTTGCAATAGGCCACTCAACTGAACTGGTTGCCAACTGGTTGTATTCTGGTCATATTCCTATAAAAAAGCCAGGTTGCTAAGCGCCTGAAACGCCGTTAAAAAGCCGTCCTGCAGCAACTGCGTCACTATTTGTGGAGGAATTTCTGTTTCAAATCTACGAGGTTCTGGCTGGACTCTGAATGTAAGCAGTTAATGTGAATTTCTGTATATGTAGACGGCAACAGGTTTGCGATTTATCACAGTTCATCGCCATATTATCACAGATTGCATATGAATGCCAACTTGAACCATTCAATCGCAAACTGAGAGCAGACTGACTCCATCTTATTTCTGTTGTACTGCCGTCTTGATACGGCAATACAACAGCAACTGACTGTGAGTGGTCGCAAACCTGGTTGCCATCTTTGCAATGAAAGTAAAATCAAAGGCAATGAGATCGCAAGTTCAGGTGTACCCTGCCTCTTGCCCCATGACAGCTGGGATAGACTCCCAAGTTAATAACCCCAAGTTAATAAGAGGTTAAGAAAAGGCATGCACAAGGTCGAAAAATGTGTGTCTTTCAAATAGAATTTTCTTTCAGAGTTTTTTAATATTTATTTTCAAAATCTGCATGTTCATTGGCAAGTAAGTCTTCCACATGTTTGTATATTCCAGAGATTCCAACTGATGAAAACGTTTAGCAGAAGAGAATACTATAAGTGAAGGTTAATCTTGGAAGCGGAGCTTGGACAATTTTGTCTGAATTAAGCCATTAGTGACAGCATTTAAGTCCAAAATGATTATCAGTGGTTGTAAAATTAAGTTTAATTTGACTTTCATTGACTTGTGGTCTTTTTACTTTAAATACTCCTCTGAAAACATCTAAATTGTCACTTAGCACACCCACATGTCACTATTACACATGAATAAGTACAATTTAATGAGAGCAGAAGGGCTCACTATATGTTCTGTGTGATTAACCACCAACACTGTTCCAGGAATCTTATTTTCACTTCGGGGCGATTCACTCAACTTTATCATTTTTGACGGATATGCTGTACTTTTGAGCAAGTCTGGGTTGTGAAGGAGCTTTAAATGATATCTGATCTCTTTGTGGGGCATCCTTTTTCAAGCTGAGGAATCAAAGACCACCAGTGTGTTACACCTCTAATGTGGTCAGAGGAGGGGGGGGATCTGCAGATTTGGCTCAGAGACACACTTGAAATCTTGATCCTCTCCCACCCCGTCCATGCTGGCAGATGGAAGAGAGCAGAGCTCAACTCCCTGATCAGCCCCTGCACTTGCCACACACTGAGCTAGCACCGACATTTATCATTCTGCTTCACTGTTGATGGCCACTTTCCGTTTTTCTCCATTTCCCTCGCTGGTTTCCCCTTTGGCAGGCAGGATTAAGTTTAATTGTATTGTGTGTGACAGATACAGAGTGAGGTTTGGCACTAATTTGAGGCAGACCACGCAAGACCATTTTATGTTTTTTTTCCACCTCACTTGCTGATGTATGGTGGTGACACATTTGACAAAAACCATCCAAGGTGAAGGGCTGGGTGGGGTCCTGTGTGTGCTTGCAGGCAGACTGAGCTGAAAGTGAACTCACCCTCAACACCACCGTCTTTTAGTCCCACCCAGCACCACATATAATCTCATTTCTCTACAAGCATCATTGGCTGAATTTAAAAACAGTGTGGTTTGCAGTTTGAGGGTGTTTTTGCTGGTTTATGGTCTCCTCTGCAGCGGTGACACCCCAGGGCCACCTACTTACAGTAATCTCATAATTAGCCGAACGGGTTTGGAGGAACATGCCAAATATGTGTTACTTGTTGTTTTGTGGCCAGACAAACAGAGGTGTCAGCTGAGAGCAGAAAGGTCCATTTTACTCAAAAACTGGCTGAATGTGCAGAATAATGCTTGGCCTTGGTGGGTAGATGTATAATCAGTTTGGTGTGTGCTTTAAGGGACGCTGTAAGGAGGTTAACTCATGACAACTTGTAAAAAAGACTTATTTTTTTTACCAGCTCATGCTCATCCATCAGACACATGCAGCCTTAAAGCAGGATTTGCGTGTGTGTGCATGTGTGTGTGTGTGAGTGTGCGGGTGTGTGTGTCTGTCTAGTGAGCAGACCACCAGGCCTCTAGACACGGACTCCGCCTTTGAGCTTAATACAACTGATTGCACTCTGATCAGTCCTGGTAATAGTTAAAGCTTCAAAGACACAACCTCTGAGGCTGCCAGCAGTTATTTCCGACACTGAGATCTCAGTCCCAGCCTTTAAGCACTGTAAGCAACAACGAACTCTAAAGGGAAAAAAAAGTCATGGTCCAAGGAGTTTTGGTTGGTAGATATTCTTTCTTGTGTGTCTTTCTTTTCCAGTAACCTCAGTGTTTCCCTGCCCTTGCCTCCCTCTGTCTTGCCTATTTGTTAGTGCTTTCTGTGTTCCCCTGACTCTGTTACCATGTTTAGTGTTACTTTTCATATCTCTGTATTAGTTATTTGTCTTTTGGTTGTTTCCTGCTTTACTTTGATAGTTACTTTTCTGTTGATTGTCCCATTTTTGCTTTCACTTCCTGTCTTTGTCTCTTGCCTTTGTTTCTCTGATTGTCTTCACCTGTGTCTGATTACTATCACCTGTGCCTCATTCCCCAGTCAGTGCCCTGTGTATGCAGAGTTCAACTTTTATGTATTTTTTTTTTTTTTTCTTTGTTGGATCATCTGTTGTGCTCCCTTGTGGTCTCCTGGGGTCTGTGCTCCAAAGAAAGTTCAACATACCCAGGATATTGTTTCCTTATCTGGCTTCACTTATCCTAATTGGCAGCCAGGCTAAACGGTCTCACAAAGGTGGTTATCAACTTGATAAATCAACCCGGAGTTTTCTAATCTAGCTACCAGCGCATTCACATGAAAGAGGTGGCGTTGGCAGCGTATGACCAATCGCAAACATGGATTAGTCTACTAACAGCAGAGCAACTGATTTTACAAAGGAAGATAAAATTATAATATTAGAACAAATGATGAGGCTAAAACACACAATGCAGACTGAAAGCTACACAGCTGCTGCAGCCAAATTAGCATTGTGTGAGTGTGTTAAATGTATTGAAAGCACTGTATGAATGTGTGTGTGCTTTAAGTGCTTTGTTCTGTAAAAGGACTGTAAAAGTGCTACTATATTAAGGTTTAGCCTATTTAAAGCCAGGAAGGAAAGCTGGCAAAATGCAGAATGTGTGAGTTAACAAACTTATCAGTATCGCAGCCTATCACTGAGACACTGGAATATCTGACAGGTTACAACTGTTCTTTCATTAAAAGCTACAGTAAGTGATTTTTCAGGTTATTTAATAGAAAAAAGAATATTGTACTCATAAATATTATTTATAATATTTATAATATTGATTAGTGTGTTTTTACGTCTTCCAACAAATTGATGCATTCTCATAAACTCAAACTAAATCAATCCATTAAAAATACATAGGAGCGGGGGGTCGGTTTGTGGAAGCCGCCATGTTGCCCCACCATCTTGAATACAGCAGCCGTTCCACCTAATCGTGTTTTATGTATGTGGCTAGAGACTGGACACTTACGTAGTCAAAGGCGGAGGAGAAGAGAACTTGTAGGCGTTTGCGTGCCGTGGAGGCAAATTTTAATTTGTGCCTGCACCTTCAGACTCAAGATATGAAGGATCATACCTATGTTTTATCATCTGAGAAGGGGTTCCCTTCAACACAGAAGCGAAAACACGAAGGAAAGAGACAACGTGACCTGCATCGGGATAAAATTTCATCCTCTTCCTCCTCACCTCAAGCCTCATCTCCTCAACTGAAGTCAGGGCTCTAAACACATGAAAATGTGCATAAACATGCTGATATCATCACAATTACTTATTATCAGCAGATGAGACATGCGACCCTCCCGTCTCCAGATCACTGACAACGAGCCGGCTAAACAGCAACAACAGCTGGTTATAAGCTAACATTATCCCAGCTAACGTTAGGCTCGAGTGTCCTAAAAATCACACTTTCCCTCTGATAAACAGTTTGATTATATTCTCACATTGTATGAGAGTTTATTCGCTAAGTGTCAGAGTCCAACAATGTTAGATCCACTTCAAAGAAAGTTTCACTAACAGCAGCTAAACCAGCAGCACTTACCGACAGAAAAGTTCAGGATATCCTCAACAACTCACCTCAGTACCGCTGTCATCTGTCAGATGTGAGCTTCACTGACTCATCGACTCATATCAGACTCTTTTCACAAACTTT
>VUQI01013914.1:11146-21997 GCA_015106735.1 Paratilapia polleni
TCATCAGGAAAAGTGTTTGATGATGTCACAGACCAAGAGAGCCAAGGGCCGTTTTCCAATAGACTTCTATAAGGCCAGAAATCTTTTTGCAACCAGACAAGTTGCCACTTACTGACCATTAAAAAGAATGCAAGTTAAAGGTCCACAATGGCTTCATTCTTTAGACCCTGAAGCTAGTATATCTATCTCTTTTTTTTTTACCTTCCATGGGCCTACAACACAAACGACATTCATATGCACACTCACCTTCAACACCTGCTCTATGTGCAGTTTGTGAAGCAAACGTTTCCTGTTGTCAGTTATCATCCCATCTACTCTTTTCATATGTGGCAGCAGCAAATCATCTGGAACAGATGAGACAAAAGACAAACAAGTCAGTAAGCATTAGAGCCAACAACATGATGGATCCTAAACTGTTAAGGCAATCTAGCTAAGAACAGTAGCCCTACGTCCAAAAAGTAGATTGCTCACCGTTTGCCCTTTCAAGTGCTGTCATTACATCTTCGTCTAAGGCAATACTGACGAGCAGTTCCACAAAGCTCCTGAATGTCTCCTTCATGGTTCGTGTGTTGAGTAATCGGGAAGCAAACGGCAGTGGAGGGTTTAACTCTGAGAGTGTGCGAGAGAGAGATAAAACATCCAGAAGGCATCAAAGGGCAATGAGAGTGTGACAAGATTTAGACAGCAAACTAGACTCCATTAAAAAGTTAAAAAGCATCTTTACCGTCCTCTTCACCACCTTCTTCTGCAGATGATCCAGAGGCAATAGGTGAAAACTCATCCTTCCATTTCCTCCTCTTTTTTGGTGGGGGCTCTGCTCTTAGCTTAAGTTGTTTGGGTCTGGGCTTTTGGCTCTGGAAAACTATAGAAGGAGTGACTGTCAAGCCCAGCAAAGTTTTCACCTGAAGACCCCTGTGTGACAAAAGAAGAAACATGACGCCACAGAAGCTCCAATTATAAAAAATGAGTGAATTACAGGAGGCCATACTCTAAACTTACCTTAGTGAGTTCATAGGCTTGCAGCGTGGTTTGCGACTACAAACTCGTACATATTCCCTTTTGTTAACTGTGTCCAAAAATTTCACATACACCCTCTGGTACATGGTCTTGGCATCCCCAAAGTACCCAAGATACTAAATACATAAGGAAAAAATGTTACTTGAAAAAAAGTAATTTGTACATTCAAAATATATGTGTATAAGCATGTTTTGGCAAGTCTACTTTCACTTACACTGTTTGTGGCTGAGAAGACTCTCTTTCCATCCCTCACCTCAGGCACAAATTTCTGCAGCAGAGCCTTCTGGACCTTCCAGATGGCTGGAGGCTCACTGCCTGCTCTCATTGTCACCTGGACAGAGGAAGATGGCACAATGCAGAAAAGGCTTCAGTATGTGGAAGCAGTTTTGGTGCAGGAGAATTAATCAGTGAATGTTCAACTATGAGCATATGCAAGAGTACGCTTTTTCTTAGAGAAAAATAAATAGTAGGCCAAAGTAAGATTGTTATTTTTTAAATCTATCATTTACAGTGACCGATGCATTAAATTAGGTTGCACTACATTGCAACAAGGCTCAGTAGTTTAGTTCCGACATGCCAGTTTTGACATTTATTACAAGCATTTTGATCTGTGTAACCCTTTCCACTTTAACCACTTCAGCTAAACTCTGATCATCCAAATCAATGTTAACAAGCATTCATTTTTCATCCCATACCTTCAGGGTTTCAATATCCTCATTCCTGACAACAAACTCGTCTCTCTCACGATACATTCCTTCTCCCCCGCTGTCCGACAGTTCCTCGTCAGAGAGTCCTGCCATGGCCACACTCGTTAACGGCACAGCCAACTGGCCTGGTGGGGTTTCTTTGGACTCCTCTGTGGCTGCAAACATGGTACTTGATGAGACCGTGTTTGTTGTCTGTGCAGGAGTGGGCACCTGCAGGACACAGGAGGTCACAGGAGGCACACTGTCTGTGACAGTGCGGGGCATTGTGGGAACTTGTTCTGGCTTCATCATAGAACCTTGAAACTGATTATCTGGAGAAGCACAAATATGAAGCCATTTCAGACAGCATTCAGAGACAGAGAAAGGAAAATGCATAAAGTTCAAATGCCCACTACACCATATTTAAGCATATACTATTGCTGTCTCAAGCATGAGATACATACTGTTGACTTTTTACATCTTTCTATAACAGCAAACAGGTGCTGGATTTACATGTCTGTTTTCCTTTTATTTCAAGCTTAAATAACCCAAACCACTTTAATACAGATAACTATCATTTCATTAGCATCAATATCCTGGCGTTGTTTTGTACAGTTCTTGTGTGGGTACTTGTTTAGGCAACATGACAAGCTCACAGGGTGTTATTACCTGTCCTAGTTTTCCGATCTGAAGATTCATCCAGAGCTGAGAGTGCTGAGCTAATGCTGTTCCTCAGAGCCTGGTTCTTTCCAGTGTTCTCCTCCTCATCTGAGCTGAATGATGGCAGCGTCTCCAAGTTTTTCTGCAGATCTTCATCAAGACGTTTCTGCTGAGAGTTCACTACTGGACTGTCCTGGGAAATTAAGGGCCTGGTCAAAGTCTGCAGTTTGGGGGGCAAAGTGGGCAAAGTGCACTGTTTGGATGAGGTGCAAGCCTTTCTAGGGCGATTAATTGTTCGTGTTGGACTTGGGGAGTATTGCTGTTTGGGGCCAGATTTGATAAAGTCTAGGAAGGAGCCGATGAAGCCAGTTTTGACTTCTGGTTGTTTCTCTTCCACTTCACGAATCTTCTGCCTGATTCTCTCCTGCTGTGGACAACCATCATATAAACTGTGTGAGGCAGATGGTGAGCTCACGTCACTACCTCTTGAGTTTTGCCGCTTGGTCTGCCCGCCACGCTTGGCTGGTCTTGCCAGTCCACTATCATCCTCATGACTGCCTGTTTTGGTCAAGGATTTAGAGCGAGCCTTCTTCTTAGGGAAGTCCTCTCCACTTGGACTTTCCATGAGCCCATCATCTGTTTTAATACACTTTGCATTCCCTTGGATTTTATTCTGGGGACCTGAGGAGTCATATACCTGCCTGGCTGAGTGATAGGTATTGTCGGAGCTCCTTATGTCTCCATTTGCGTGAAGCTCAGTACGGTTGTTGTGGTGACCAGACCTACCCTGACAGTCTGTTGCCATCTGACCACCGTTTAGTGTCATGGTGATGGTGTTGGAGTTAGTGTTAGTGATGATTGGCTGTTGTGCTGAGGAGAAACTAGGTGACATGTGTCTTAAATCCACAGTCTGGAAGTGACCTTTGGAATCAATAGGGCTTGCCATCACTGCCATTTCAGCCTCAGCAGAGGATGTAGCTTTGACAAAGTCTTGTGGTGAGACGCCACATGCAGCTACTGTGGCAGCGAGGATGTCGTCAACATTTGACAAAATATTTCTGTCATCTGTAAGTAGCATAGAGTCAGAGAAGCAAATGGAGTTGACAGCAAAGTGGTTTTTGGCATCATTTGACTGCTGATTTGTCAACTGGCTGTAGTGGTGTTTAGAAGAAGGGGGGCATTCTGAGCTTGGTTCAGACACTACTGTGCCCTGCTGACTCTGGGTTTCAGTAACACTTGGACCCAGCAGGTCTCGATCCATCTGAAGATACTGGACATGAACAGGGCCCAAACCTTGTCCTGGTTGGATACCTTGTACCGATACCACCTTTGAAGTGTTCTGACTATTGTTCACAAGTGGCTGCTGGAGCAAAATGACCTGATTGGCCTCAGGATGAACCTGAGCACTGGGAATAGCGATAAACTGTGTGTGGGCTGCTGAAGTCTGGGTCTGGCTATGGTTCTGTTGATTTTGTTGCTGTGGCTCAGCAGATTCAAGCTGCAGAGAATGATGCTTGAGCTGCTCTGGGCACAGGGGTATATGTGAAGATTCAATGGTGGTGTTTGTAGTTTTTGTGTTGCCAGTTTCATGACCATTGGCACTAGTTAAATGAATGTGCTGTTGGTGTAGAGAACCCATCCTTTCATCCTTTACTGGCACTGTATTTACATGACGTAGTCCCATGAGCTGGTCATCAGAACGTGAACTGCTTCGAATAACGCTTTGTGCTTTGGGGTGATCATCCATTTTTGAAACAACATAGATGACATTGTTATTAGAAGCCATATTGTTACTTGCTATGGAGGCCTCCATTGAGACCTGCCGCAGAGCCTCAAGGCCCTGGAGAGGGACCTCCTCAAGTTTTTGTTTGCCATAGGTTGGCTTTATGTCCTGTATTGAGGAGATGTTATTTTGTAAGGCTTGAGCCGTTGAAGAGTAGGTAGGCAATGGTGCAGACAACACGTATGTGTTTGGCTGTGTCTGCTGCTGGAACAGAGTATCATGTGTTTTACCTCCCACTGAGGCCTGCATGAGGGTGTAGTCCACCGTAGATGATGTGGGCAGGCTCTGTACACATGTGGGTGGGAAAGAAGAGTTAAGGGATTCTCCTGTGGTAAAGCTTTGAGACTGGGTCACCGAGTTTTGCCCCTGTGATTGAGAAGTAAAAGTCACATTTGGGGCACCCTCAGAGTGGGGTGCGGGGTAGCTCTCAGACAGATTTCCTTGACACAAGCTCTGGACTTGGGCTCCATACTGGATGCCCTGACCTTGGTTCAGCCCAGGAGTAGATGAGTAAACAAGAGACTGACTAATAGATGCCACATTGTCAGACTGGCTGGAGAGGGAAGGGAGAGTTTCATAAAGGGAGGAGAGTTTGTCTGAAGTGGAATTAGAGGCCTGTGACTGTGTATGAGGTGTGATATAAGTTTGAGATAAATTGTTGGAAATTAGGCCAGACAGCTGGACTGCCTGCTGATTAATAATCACAGAGTTCTGCTTCAGTCCAGGGGAGGAATAACGCTCAGGAGACCCCGCTGTCAGATTCTGAGAGTGGATCTCTTCATTCCCGGTAGGCTGTGGAGCTAGTTTGGAAGAACGGTCATTAGCCTTCTGCAACGAAGTGGATGAATATACTTGTGTTGCACAATCAGTTTTGGGTTGTAGGGAACCATTGACTCCTTGAGAGGAATCTGTTCCTGTGGAGGGGTTGCAGGACACAGGGGGCTGACGGGATGGGTCCTGCTGGTAGGACACATCTGCTTCGCTGCCCGAACCAAAGTATCCCTGTAAGGACTGCTCCGAACTAGGCAACTGCTCTGAAGCTATGTGGATACTGGAAGGCCTCTGGTGGTGTTTGATCACACTACATTCACGCTGAAGAGCTCTTTCAATAGAGCCTGAGAAAACCGCAGCACCATATGGCTGAGGTGCACCATGAGTGGCAGGCAGGGCAGAAGGTAGAAGGCTGAACTGGGGTTGCAGGAGGTGGGGTGCAGACTCCTGGGCTGAGCGGTAAGTGGAGGACTGTACAGGCAGAGCTGAGCCCAGAGCAGAGGCAGAGAGATGATTGAAGGCCAGAGCAGTGGGAAGCACAGTCTGGCTAGATTTGAGATGTAGCAGGGGATCATGATGAGAAAACAGGCCATTGGTAGAAGTGCTGAATACAGGATCCTGGAGAGTCAGGGAAGGGTTGGTGGCGTAACTCCTGGTAGGATAGGCACCTGTGTGCTGACAGGATGAAAGAGCAGGTGTAGAGGGAAAAGTAGCCGTAGAAGGTAGGGCACCAGTCAAATACAGCTCTGTGGTCGAGGAGTTGGCACCTGCATGGAAACCACACACACAACATGAGAACAGTGTGACAGTGTGACAGAGTGAAGGTATCTTAGCAATATTTTCATAAAAAACAAAATCTATGTGCAAAAAGTAATAAAAAATCTGAAATGCCAACATCTCCCACATATTTTATTTCACTCATAATTATTTTGTACCCATAGATATAAGACATCATACATTTTGCAGTTCATATATCTATGTTAACAAAGTCCTGACAGACTACTGGACCTGTAATACACTGTTGGCCACTGGTTGTCTAACAACAGGAAAAAGGCACCCAAAATATGATCACACCTCATCCAAGAACACCTCAAGCCCTGCACTTACACAGGTCCTCTGCAATTCGCTCAGTTATTGAGAATATTATATTGAGACATACATACAAACATCCTTTGATTTATTAGCGAGATGAGTTGAGAAATAGAGCTTGACAGAGACATTATGAATATGTATGCATGCTTAGGGTAATTTACAAATGGTGTCTTAAGAAGCCAACTAATTTGTGAAATAGTGACAAATTAACAGACATACTCATAAAGAGCATTTAGGTCCCACACAAACTGGAGAAAAAACAATACATGGCTTTCTATTGGCTTTGTATTGCACAAAAGGGCCTCCTTGTCAGTTCTTTCATCTTGCAAATAACTGAAAAATACCTAAAAGCTGCTGTGTAATGACATGCACTACCAACAGGGCAAAGAATGCAGAACTGAGCTGTTATAAGCTGAAGAACTGTAGAACTTTAAAACTGAGCTTTTGATAAGACAAAAAAGGATACTGGCAGTAAAACGTGGAGCACTATTAGCAAGAAGAACGGGAAACTGGAAGGATCCTGGCACTCTGCATGGGTGTGTATGAAGCATGCATTTTGTCACGGATAAGTCTTAAGCTGTGAGTACTGTTACTGTCCTTGCACGTGCCTTATCAAATTACAGTAGCTTGCAAATATAGATAACAGTCCCTTTCTAACAGCTAAGGTTCCTAGAATAATCCTAAAACATATTGAAACCAAATATTTTTAGCCATCTAGAGGCATTTTTGTAGTGTTTCAGCTCTCAGTTGGGGCCTAAGGTTTTCCCCTCTTGTGGGCGTGGTTTTCAGAGTATGACGTGTTACACTGTCTCTATACTATGATTTCTTTTTTAACAAAATAACTTGAAGATTGAAAGACTGATGTGTTCTCACCAGCAGGCCACGATGGGGGTCTAAAAGGAGAAAGCAATGAGGCACTAACAGGACCAGCCTGAAGGCTTCTTGACTCCATGGCTGAAATGAAGCTCATGATTGAGGTCTCAGGAGTACTACTGTTCGACTCTAGTGTTCCTGACATTCAAAAGAGGAAGAAAAAGATGATCACGGAAAGCTTCTGCACTTAAACCAAAAATATCTGCATGACTACACGCGACCAGTTAGGTTTGATGTTATTTGGCAAAACTAGTCCCTTTAAAACAATATTTCATTATAATATCATAACTCACCTGCTACAACAGGAATGTGTGACGTAGTGTACGTGGGAATCTGGTGCGTCGTAGCGTAGCTCTGCCGCTGGAGGAGCTCTGCATCAAGGTATGTTGCACCGTAACTGGGGCTGCATGTAGAAACAAATGTAAAACATTCATGAGAGCTACCATCTATACAAGCAGCAGTGCACAACCAAGTAAAATATGGGAAAAATACAGTGGATTATTATTATTTTTGCGACACTCTTTGTTGTAGATTTAATTTTATATATATAAAGCTGCCACTTTTACTCATCAATTAACATTTAATACAAGATAATGACAAAGTTAGAACATGCTTTTATAAAGGCTCTATGTTTAGGATTCAGAATGCTTGATTGAGTGCTGCCAAGATGGTTGCACTAAAATTGCCAAATTTCCCTCCCTGCCCAAGGCTTTCCTCGTTTGGGTACTCAGGCTGGCAGGAGGGCTACCTATCAGAAAATGATGACCTTTGAAAATGATTGAGGCCACTGTGCTCATGGAAACTCTGAAGATTTTTGACTGTTTTACACTCTTACTCTAATCTATACACAGCTCAACACAGTCCTAACTATGCAAAAAATGATGGTGTTTTGATATTTCTAAAGTAACTGTAAATTACTCTTCATACACAGCAATGTCATTTAAAGTGTTAAGTCTGTAAAGTTTTGTCTGCGTATTGTCCACAAACTCAGCAGACTCACACCCTCTGCACAAAAAAAAACAAAAAAAAAAAACTGTAGCTCTACAAGACATTTTGTTATTGGTCTGTTACAAAAAAAAAAGTCCACCACAAATGTTAACAACAATTATATAACAAAGCATGATATAGGATTTGTCAAATTTTGTTTGTGTAGGAATGTTAGTAAAACCCAGTAAGAATCATTTGACATTGTGCAGTCTAACATCAGGTCATCGGTCAATGGAATTCACCAGTCACATATTGCTGAAGTCCAAACATAAAACATTTTTTGATGATCCTTATTTATAATATCTGAGAGGTGACTTTTTATTCTCTTGGGAGAAATACACAATAAGCCAAAATAGAGTTAATCAGATGCAGCTGGCCTGATCTAAAGTGTTGCCTTTTTGCTGAAAGGTAAATATCAGTGGATGAAGAAAACTGAAAGGGGGGTCTTTTGTCTCCTCAGGTCCTTTCAACAGAGGAACACACCAGGGTCCTTTCTTACTCAATTTTTCTCTGCTAATTTACATTAAAATTGCTAAAAAATAAATGCAACATACAACAAGCCAAATAATCTGTTGAGTTAGATTTCAGCATGGTTTCCTATTGAAACCCAACTACAAACCTACTTAGGTTTAAAAAAAGGTGTATTTATAGAGTTTCTGAACCTGAAATCAGCACATTTGTGCTGTAGTTTACTTCATTATTCATCACAGCCACCTGATTATCAGAATGATTACATTTTTGCCATGCAACACATGACAAAGTATTATTTTTTGCAGTCTAACTTTGGATTATCTTTTGTTTATCAGCTCTAAAAAGACTAAGTGCTACTTTTGCTCTGCTTTGAGAGCAATGTGACTTACCTCTAGCAGATTAAACAATGCTGTCAGGAAGGATGGTCCCTAGTCATTATTACTAACCATAACATAACATATCAGTCATGAGTCACGAACTTAGAGCTGAACAACTTTTCGCAAGTTTTGTGGTTACATTGAATAGCATAAAGATGGACCTGTAACTTCCATTACTAGAGCAAAAAAAACACAGATATACACAAATTTCGAAACGTCGCCTTGGGAAACAAAACTACTAACTTGAAGTGCTCTAACTGTCATACAGTACCTAGCTTAGGATGCTAGTTATCTCTCTTGTTTTGCCTTTGACGAGCACCTGTGGTTGGAGAAAATAGGACGATAAAATGCTACTTTAAGATGCCTGGATGGCCAACTTATTATACAGATATAAAACAGTTATCTTCAGTAGTTTGTACTCACTGACTCTGTATGTGTTCATGCTGAAAGCACGATGTGCTAGCGAAAACTAGCAAGGTTGGGAAAAAAGTAACATACGGCAAAGAAACCACTGACAACTCAGCCTCTGTGACATTTAACCATTTCTCCCAGTGTTCCCGACAACCACAAGGACCTGTGCACTTTTCTCCAAGAGCAAAGTTAGGCCCTCCATCACCGAAATTTCCTTCGGAAGGTGACCCGCCCTCTCCTTCATCTTTTACCTTGGCTTGATAGTAGCTGAGCCGCGGTCATAGGCCCACGAAGCTACGGTCTGTGCTGGTGGAGCCAGCGCGTCCGCAAAGCTGGAGCTCGGGTAGTTCCTGTCCATCATCCGGTGAAAGATTCACTTCCCCAACTGAGCTTCATGGAGCAGCGGACACACATCGTAGCAGCCCGGGACCCACCGACCGAGGCAGTCCTGTCAAAGCAGTTTACAGTCCGCAAAATCCAGTCAAGCTGTTATGGATAAAGTACCACTGGGTGATTTCGTTATTTTTTTGTTCATCTCCCGTCATGTAAGTTAGTCTGCCACGAGACTTCTCTAAGGCACGTACACTTGGCTGCAGCTAGCAGGCTAACTGAAACTTCTCACATTAGAAATTAGGCGTAATGTCACGCTAGAAGCAAACTTCTCCAACTAGCCATAGTATCGACTTTGTAAGCAGATGCATCGAAGCAAGATGTTGTCCAGACGGCTCTCTTCACCACGCGAAAAAAATCACGTGACCACCAAGTGAACCCTCACGCTGGTACCAGTGGAGTGGCGCTGCCTTTGAATGAAGGATGATCATATCAATCTGCCACAGTGAGGTGTGAACTCTGTTCTCTCTGAACTAAAAGCGGTGTATCTGTTTTCCTGTCATTTAGCATCTGACTGCCTGAGCTTCGAGATTTGATCCAGGCTTTAAAGAATCTATTAATGGCTTCGACTGTTTAACAGCATCATGCACACAATGTTGTTTCCATTACTTCAGCGGATAGTACTTGAACCTATATTCATTTCCTAAAGATTTCCCCTAACCAGAAACCATACCTGCCCATTCCCAGTGTTATCTAGTTTCCTAAGGATTTACATGATGTGGGCTTTATTCTTAGCCCCAAAGGGAGGGTGGCTCCCCACAGTGGGACTGTGCAAACACATTTATTTTCTCACAAGTACACACAAGTCTAGCCAATAGACAGTGTTATGTAATGTAATAAGAACTCAAAATTCTCAGCTAAACTTTTGTGATGCATTTGTTGGTTCTTCAGTTTTAGTTTACATCTATTTAACTTTCCTTTTAATAAAGATAGAACAAGGGGGTACACTGTAAGAATATTGGGCACCTGTTGCTCAGGAGCTATAGTGGGACATCCACTGACCGGAAGGCTGGTAGTTCAAGCTGCAGCTCTTCCTGCCTGCATGTTTAAGTGTCTTTGGTTTTGTGTGTGTGTGATAGTGATAGAGCTGCATTAACCTCTTTGAGTGGACAATCAGCTCTTGTATTTGAAACAGAATGCATGTAAGGACCTCCAAAATTTCAAAATGCTATAAATCCTTTATTCCAAGTTTGCCTTGGAAGTTTAAATTGAACTTATAAGACACTGAATGGGGCAAACAAAAAAACAGCCAAATATTTAAATAGTATCCTGTGATATTCTGAACACTAAACCTTTTGAATCAAGACCAAATGATGCCATTGTTTCCTAGATG
>VUQI01013919.1:2711-17714 GCA_015106735.1 Paratilapia polleni
ATAATAGGCGACTTATGCTTCTGCAGGAAATCAACGCAGTAGCTACGTTGTAACTGCAGGCCCCTCTGAAAACCTACGGCGTAACCTACTGCGCAGCCTGACGTGCACCTCCCTACAAATGTAACTACACGTTGCGTCAACGCAGCCCGCAACTATTTTGATTGGCCTGTTCAGTACCATCGATTCCTCCTGTGCATTTATCAGTATAAGGACTCACAAATGTCAGCAAATTCCTAAAGGGAGACTGCCAAAACTATCGGAATGGACATGAGGGAATGTACAAAGAAGTGGAAAAACTAGAGGGACAAATATGTTTTCCCCCGAAATAAACTGACTACAACAAAGAGTGGTGACCGAGGAGCGAAATAAAAAGTCCCAGCAGTTTATTTGTTTCTACCATGGGAGCACCGCAGGTAAAACACCTGCACACGGCCACAAGGTAATTAACACATAATGCACGACGCACAAGCATAATTGCCGGCAGCGATGTCGGGCACTTACGTAGGTTATGTCGTAAGAGTCACCGCAGAAGTCTAAATCACGCTTAAGTTGGTCAGTGCATGTGCAAGTAATCCCTGTGAGTCAAAAAGCTCAGGCTTCAGACTGCTCTAAATGCTCTGTTTCAGACAGTTTTTTTCTACTCTTGCCTCTGTGTGATGTCAGTGAGAGCAGATATCCTAATAGGGTAATCTCAGGCACATAGCTCTGACTGTAAGCACAGTAGCCCCACCCACTTTACAGTTTAAACTGTTTGCCAGAGGCAGCCAATCAGAAGGAAGATGGCTTAAAGGGAGGGTGTCCTTAAAGGGAGAGGAGCTAAAATGACTTCTCGTACACAGTGGATAAATAGAGGGGCTGCAACAAAGTACAACAAGAGATAATTGAGGGTTATTCTGAACTGTAAATCATGCAAAGCTCTCTAGCTGGGTGCAAGTATAAAAATACAGAGCTGAAAATGAGCACAATACTTCCAATTAAAAATTAAAAAAAACATGCAATTAAATTAAACATATAAAGGGTTGCACGGTGGTGTGGTGGTTAGCACTGTCTCCTCACAGCAAGAATGTCCAGGTTTGACTCCAGCCTGGGGTCTTTCTGTGTGGTGTTTGCATGTTTGGCCGTAGTGTGAGTGATCGTCTGTCTCTGTGTGTTAGTCCTGCGACAGACGGGCAACCTGTGCAGGGTGTTCCCTGCCTCTCGCCCTATGACAGTTAGGATAGGCTCCAACCCCTCGTGACCGTGAATTGGATAAGCAGAAGAAAATGGATGGATATAAAGAAATGTGTACCTCCTGGATTCGATCCACAAGGCTCTCAGCACGCTCCACAGTCACATCTTTGAGAGCAAGCCTCAGGGCAGCCACTCCAGCCTGATACGCTTGCATAACCTACAGGCATGACAATAAACTTGGTTATAAACAGCTGTACAGTAAAGCCATGGGAGCTACTGTTATGTCTCTTACCATCTTATCAGTCTGTGACTGGGCTATTCGGTCCAGGATTTCCCTGATGGACTCCAGTTTGGCAAACAAGTTGTCCGCTCTCTTTTCTACCCTCTTGCGGCCTCTCAAACTCCTCAGTGCCTTTGGGATTGACAGTGAATATAAATGACTGATCTGACTGCTATTGCATATTTGGTTGCAAATGCTAAAATGTTTTTTTTTTACGGTTAACATGAGTAATAACCTGTGATTTCTTCCCCTCCCGCAGCAGAATCCTTGCTTCCTCTTTGCACCTGCATTTAAATAATGTAAAGCCACTTTAGCAATAATCTGTTTGACGTCATGTACTGCACATGTTACTGTCTAAAGCAAATTACTTGTCAGCCTCCAGGCCCAATTTCTGCACCCGCTCTCCAAGCAGTTTCTCACTGCGCTGCAGTTGGTAGATGCCTATGTCCACTTCACTAACTGGAGACACGCGCTCCTGTCCAGGCAGACAAAACTTAACAATCTGTAGAGAAAACACACAAGGACAGAGAGATTCCTTTACACAAGATGCCTCTTTAGATGTCGAATGTACAGACTGTTAATGGCGGGTAGATTTACCTTCTCCCCTTCGTGCAATGAAACCGTGACTTGCTTGTCCCTCTGCAGCTGCAGGAGCGCCATGCATAGGGTGCTCTCATCAGCACAGATGTCGGAGGAGAGTGTGCAGAGATCTTGAAATGACACGATGGAGCAGCTTGAAAATTCACTGCTCTGGTAGACCCTGAGTAATTCTGCTGCTTTCTCCTGGAAAACAAAAGAGAACTTTGTATCTAATGGCTGCCAAATTAACCTTTATTGTACAACTGAAATACCAGAGAAATGGAAAGAGAAACCACTCAGCATGACTGCAAGTATTTATAATAGGTAAGTTGCATTTAATTTTGTTCACTAATGTGTGCCAAACAATGCTGGATGTCTACTGCAATACAAAACTGAAAGTACATTAGGGGACACCATGAAATGAAATGCAAATATATATACACACTGTAGAATCTTATGGAGACTATTGACAGTGTAACTAAAAATGTAAATATCATATATATGATTTTCCATGTGAATGACTATGAAATATGAACTTATATGACAAACCTTTGCTAGTTCAATGACAACAAAAGACTCCTCCAAAGGCACCCGGCTGCTACCCAAAAGAGCGGAGAAGGTCCACTTCAGAGGCTTCACCAGCAGCAGGCCAACACCCCAGGACAACCAGCCACAGTCCACATTAGCAGCAAACTCCGACTCCCTCTGGATCTTCCCACATCTGGACGATGTCAAAATACCGACAATGTAAGCACACTGGCCCAGACCGACAGGCACAGTCAGCAGGGACAGAGCTTCACTTACCTGGCCATGGACTGGATGACAGTCGCCAAGCCCAGCGGTGATTTTTCTTTCCTCCGGAAGGTCTTGTTCAGGTCCTGCAGATTGACACACACCGTGCCGCGGTCCCTGCAGCTCTTCACGATCAGAGCCGTCCAGAAGTCCATCTTACTGTCCCAGTCCGTAGTGTTGACGTCTCGGTTCTCCTTAAAGTCGGAGAACATAAAATTCATCCGCTCGTCGTCCTCCCATTCAAGGGGGAATGCAATTTTAGCGGAGTTAGACATTTGTAATATCTAAGGCTAAAGTTTGGCTAAACCTGTTTATCGACTAGCTCGTTATGCCAAGCAGACAGCTAAGGCAACTAGCTTAAAACCAAGGCAGCGTTTGGTTAGCTAGCAACGTCCACTACGAGCCCTTTAAAAAGAGCCAAAATCACCGCTTAACGTTAAATAACATGTAAATTCAGATATCGCCTGCCGGAGGAAAACTATGAGGTGCAGTTCACATGTCAGCTGTTACCGCAAACACTGGCTTCTCCATGAAAGTCTTGCTAACACGAGCTAGCGTTTCACATACCAACAACAACACAACATATGGTAGCATGGGTTTACAATTCTCACCCGAACGGAGAAGCGGTAATATTTGTTTCACTGTATGAAAATACCAGTTCCACCGACGCAGACACCCCGAAAAACAAAGCAAGCGCACCTTCAACTCTGCTCACGAGTATCGCGTTTGCGCCGTTTATGCGCATATACGAGATACACAACGTCCTTTAATAGTCTGTGGACGTTATTTATCATTAACCAGATTTAACAATAAGTATAGATGGAGGTGTTCCTTACTCAACTGTCGTGAAATACAAGATCGAATCGTGAGTTGCTGTTTCAAACGCATAGCCACATAAAATACAAGACACAGGACTATTTGGGGGACATAAGCAGGATTTAATTAAACCCCCATTTCAGTCATGTGCAGATTTACACAGCAACAACTAATACAGTTTGTGACTGTACAAAACATACATTCCGATAGGATCTGAGCATTTTTCTTATAGTTTTAATACACATTCTGTGATTTTGTTATCGACAATATTTGTGGTGTAGCTCCCACAGATCCCAAAGTTTTGTACACAACCTGCAGCTTGGCCATAAGTCCCACTGTCATGAAAAGGAGGGAAATTTGCTCCATAACAAAATCAAAGAGTGTCTGCGTAAACTTAAATTATAACACAATAAGAAAATTAAACTGAGGAATACACAAGTAGGTTCGCATAGACAGTTACCTTTGTGTTCACTTTGCTCATGCCTCCTCAGGTCAGCTCTGACCCTTTGTTATTAATGCAGAACAAACACTCATTCCAAAACAGATTCAAGAAAATCTCATTTACAAAGATAATCAAGGATTTACATTATTGCAGTGTAAGCTTGCTTTATATAGATATACAGTGTCATGCAAACAGCTACTCACATCAGATAGCCTACATGTCAAAGATATAAAACCACCATAGTTTTACTCTCAGTTATACAATTACCAATAAATAATTCAGTAGATGCACATGCACCTCATTGTCACATTAGTACAATATACAACATAATTCAAAAATAACATTGCCTGAAGCAGTGATGCAGTATTGACATGACACCCGTGTTATTATGTTAAATAACATATTATTCATTCAGATATTAAGGGATAGTGCATAAAAATAGACTAAATGCTCATTTAATTAGTTGCCTCACTTAAAACATCAGAGGAAACAGCAGACTTTTATTTCCATAGCTAAAACAGTCTTTTATTTATTTGGCACATTTGATACATATCCAGAAACACCCCCTGTTGCTCTCACATGTCTACTTGGCACTGAGATCCACCACCAGGTGCTGGTAGGCCAGGGTGTTGCCTTTGAAGCTAGCAGCAAGCAGAATGTCCTTGTTGTCCACGGACACTAAACTGAAGCCCCTTGGGGCTCTCATGTTGAGCTCTTGGAAGGGTTGAAAGCGCTGAGTGAGGTCATCCCACAGGTATACCCTGGAGAAGGAGAAATCACTTCCAAGAATGAGGTACTGGCGAAGGCCCACAACAAAGGGATATACTGCCATTGAGCCCCGAGAGGGGAGAGTCTGGATTTCCACAAAACGCTGCCCTTCCCACCGGAGGATCTTGGAGTCACCGATGAATCGCGTGAGGCAAAGGTAAAGAACTTTCCTCACCCAGAAGTGCTTAACCATCTGCACATCGGCTAGCTCTGTGATCTGGGAGTGGAAAGCAAACTGTTTCTGGCTTCTGTTCCACTGGTAAACCACCGGCGGTTGAGAGGCGCTGGAGAGGATGAGATGAGGCTTTCCCCCGACATCAAGGAACTCAACATGGGTGTCTCGATGCCAGGGATGGAGGGACTGGTGGGAGTAGAAACCATTGCTGTACCACCGATAAATGCTAGTGGAGCCTGCCTTGGAGCTGTCTGCTACCACAAAGTACCACTCTCCATCCAGCTGGAAGGTCTCCACAAAGTTGGGTTTCCTTACACGACTGGTGTCAATGTCTTGGATCTTCACAAAGCGCTGTGGGTCCTCTTCCCACCTGCATTAGCAGAAATGCTGTCAGTGTATTTCCAGAGCTTTTAACAATTAGAGCACTTTTACATACATTTCTTACTAAAGGTTAGATGAGTGGTTCACTCCCTCTCATCACATCTCAAAGTTAAGAGTAGCAGGTCAGCTTAGGCTTGAGGAAAAGCTACATTTTAGGGTCATTTTAGGGTATGGCGTGAAAATATTTGACTAAAGCTTGTGTGACAGATTGCTTAATCTGATATGATTTGCCCCAGACGTCACACTGTGATCTGCTGAGACTCTTTTGCATTCCCAAGGTGAAGATGTACCTGCCAAGGGGGATTCTGCTCAAGCAGCAACAAACTGTAGTTCATACTGCTGAACAACTGTCACTGTTATTGACAGTTTACTGCTAACCCGACTGCTCCGACTCACCTGGCACCTCAGGTGCTGCCACATCCTGCTATGTTAATCCACTTATCTAACCACCAACCACTAGCTAGAGGGCACTGTTGTTTGCCACAGTATTCAGAGATGCTCCTCTTGGCAAGTGGTGCTCACTGCAGAGCCTAATGAATGGAGGCTGAGCTAGTCCAGCTGCACTCTGAACTTAGTGAAATTCCATCATACCATACCACCAGAATGTTCAGCTTTGTTTCTTAAGAAGTAGCATTTTTCACTGGTGTGAGAAGTTTGCTTTCAGGGCTTTCTGCCAGAAAGGCTTTGGGAAGTCAGAAGAGATAGTATATATAGTGACACACTTTCTCACATTAGGATCACGCTGTGGCCCAGTTTGTTCACCCAACAAACTGGGGTTTGAATCCCACTGGAAACATAAACTCAGTGTTGACTTTTTAAAAATATCTGTTGTTCAGTTTTCAGACACAGTTTGGTTAGGTTTAAGTACCAAAAGTACTTGGATAGGTTTAGGCAACAAAACTACTTGGTTAGGATTAAGAAAGAATCATTGTTTGGGGTAAAATATCACAATCTTAGCCAAGTGTCAGAAAAACCTGGCAGAAAGTCCTGAAGACAAAATTCAGCCATGTGCGTGGGCCTGAGCTGGGGCTGTGGCTGGACCTGGTGGCGTTGCTGTGTTAGGTAAAGCTCCGTTGACTCTGCAGTGGGCCACCTCTCCTTGTTACCAGTCTCCATGCTAAGCTGACCTAATCGTTTGCTTCCTCGAACTTCATATTTACCCTACAGATATTAGAGTGGTGTTAATCTTCTTGTCTAACTCTCAACAGAAAGGCAAAAACGTGTACTGTACTTAGCTGTTCATATTTAATATGCTGGAGAAATTTAACAGATCACTAGCTGAATGTGAGAAATAACTTGCAACCCTTACTTGTATATATGAGATCCACCAAAAAGTTGTGCCACAACCATGTAAAGTGTGTTGTTAATCACCACCGGTTTGCAGTACACAGCTGAACGAGCTTCAAGAGAGACACACAGAAGCCAAAAAACATCAGGGCTCATATTACATAGTGCTGTGCAGTCACATGCTTTAATACTCAGCAACTTACAAGTAATGTTGTGAAACCTCCTGAAGACCATTTCCACATGATCCCAAATATACAGGGTGCAGAACCCTGAATCAGGCTGAGCAAAGGCCACAAACTGATCTCCACTGAATTCATAAGACTCAACTGACACAGAGTGGAAAGGGAAGGTTTCATACACAGCAAAATCTGTTGGAGGACAAACCAGAGAGACAGTATTTATAAACCAAGAGGCAGTGCCATGGCCAGAGACATTATAAGAGAAGGACATCTAACAGAACTTTGTCATGGCATCAACTTTTGTAAAATGTTCAATCACAGTAACCTATTAACAGATTAAAGATTAAACCTGCACTGATGCAGTTGAAGTCTCGAGGTGCAAGGTCGTGGATTCTGCGTCCCTGGAATTCAAAGGGGCTGGCACAGTAGATGGCAGGAACAGAAGTGTTGGTCTTCTCCATCCAGTCTACCAGCCACTTGATTTTGCAGTCACAGCGGAAAGAGTTCCCACGCAGGTCACTAAGCAGCAGGTAGGGACCAGAGAAAATATGTCAGCTTCAGTGTTGAATGCTCAAACATAAATCTTTTCAGACCTCCTTTTCTGCAGGGAGTGAAAATCAAGACTCTTCTTTTTTAAATACATGTGTATGTTTGGAAGTGAAACTGAAATAGAAACAAACCTCACACTCCAGTCAGACAGCTCTACAGACTGGCTGGAGTGTGGTATACTCCACTAAACCCTCAGGGAACTTGAGCAAACCACAGTTTTGTAGTGACAGACTGTAGGGTCAAACCACTCGAGATGTGGAGACACTGTTTGGATTTCAGTGTGGGCACACTTACAGATCTGTGAGGATGTCTAGATGTTTGAAGAGATCTCGGGGCAGCTGCTGCAGGTTGTTGTTTGAGAGAGAGCTGAAAAATCAGAGTTGTTATTATGTTCTGATGTGTAGTATGTAATTCGTTGTGTTAGTATTAGCTTAGTAATGTTGCTAAGTAACAGGTTCTTTACTGGAAAGGGTTTTTCCATGTTACCAGAAAGAAATACTCACAGATGAGTCAGAGATTTGAGTCCTCTGAAGGTATGCTTTGACAGAGCCTGGATGTCATTATTCTCAATGAACCTGAGGAAAGAACAAATCACTCATATGTCACGCAGTGATGGTACCCTCTGAAATGAAGTCAATATTATAGAATGTCATCCTTATTGGGAAGGAGGCTGTGGTGTCAGTGGCAGAATAAAACAGGAGCAAAGAAGCAGGGATTTCAGTCATAGCAGGGTTTGCAGGGTTCTGTGGATTAGCAGCTAAATAGTAATAGACAGCATATTTTTTTAAGGGCTAAACTGGAGTTAACAACATGTGTGACAATACAGATAAATAATTTCTTATATATTATATATATTTTTTATTTTGTGTTTGACTAATTCTTATTGACTGTTCAGTGCATTAACTAAAATGAAAGAAAAAATAAAACATTACTCTAAATGGTAAAAGCTCAATTCATGTCTTTGTTTTATGTAATTAAAATCCACACTGGAGTGCAGCAAGGCTTACAGAGAGCTATCTATCAGCATCATTTGATCCTCTTCTGTCTTTGTCTATTGATAGTTGAGGACATACTGTACATCATGTGCAGACTGTCTGGCTGGATATGAAAATATAACTTTATTAGCATTCACAGTGGGTAGCGATGGTAGTGGCAGTGATGCAGGGGCTTGATGGCTGGCCAGCAGCCAAAGCCACGCAGCGAGCAGCCTGAGGCAAGGCCATCATGGAAAGCTGCACACCCCGAAGCATCAGCTAACTACTTTCTAAAGCTCATCAATTCACAGATGGCATATTCAGCTTTATCACACTGCAGAGGCAAAGCACTCACTGTCATGGACAAATTTATTTTCTGTTTTACTTTTGGCATTCTTTGCCGTACTGCAGAGTTCACTCCAAAAATCTTGCGGGACAGTTTACTTTTATTCACTTCACTGAGGAATAAGATTGCCACTATGGAGGACTATAACTGACTAAATAAATAATATGCAATTAAATTAATTATTAATTATTTTATAAATTCTAAATTGCTTCTGTATTTATTTAGCTGTGCATTAAATTCCTCTGTTTATTTATTTACTCTGTTTAATTTTAAATTTTCTCCATCAAATTATTATCTGAAATTAATTTGTTTTAATGGCTTTTAATTTCACTTTGCAGTTGTCACTTTGTTTATTTCCCCAAACGTATTTATTCCTGTGTTTTATTTGCATGGAAATACATAAATTAATTATTCAATGAAACAGTGAATACGTTGCATAATGAAATGGGGGGAAATAAATATGTGAATTAATGCAAAGATAAATAAATACAAAAGCAAATTAAAACAGACATATCAATCTGTTTTATATTTTATACATTTATTAATGCCTACATTAAATTTATTGATCGATTTGTGATTTTAGCAGTTTTGGTCCTCCATATACATGGATCTACTGCTTTAATTCACCCCCATGGCACTTTACACAAGATGCAATTAAAGCATTATTGTAAAACATAATGTAATAGTAGCACAGCTAGATTAAATTTGTTAGAGTTAGAATGTGTTATTTCTCTTTCAAAAATACAAAGTCTTGTTTTAAAGCGAAAACAAAGAAAAAAAAATTATTTTTTTTTTTTGGTCAGTACATATAGGTCAGTAGGAAATTAACAGTGGAAACCATGTTTTTGAAAATGCAGCATGAAGCTACAAATCATTTTACTGTCTCAAAGACTAAATTGGAAATAAAAATCATTTAAATGTTAAAGTGAGACACTCACAGGTACTGCAGGTGAGCCAGACCAGCAAAAGCATCATCAGCAATCATAGTGAATGTGTTGGAGTTCAAGAGCCTGCGGAAAGGAGGAAGGAATTGTTAAATCATGCTGTTAATGTTATACATGTCCAACAAGCAGCTGGCTGCCATTTAATGTATCTAAAAAAAAAGTGAAACCTGCTATTCTAAGATTATCTGTCACAATTCAGTGTATAAATCTTAGTTTAAGACAAATATTTTGAACAATAGTACATTAGGATTACATACAGACACACAAATGCAGACATGCACATGAATGTGTACTTATGATTGCATCTGAGGAGATAAAGACCCTTTGTGTGGAAGAGCACAAGTGAAGGGAGTCATTCATGGGCGATGACACTGATACAGAGCCACTTAACCCTTATTACTGCACTGTCACCACTGTTTTCAATAACCATTCATTTCTAGTACAGTGACTGAAGTCCTTTCATTGTCACTGCTAAACAAAAGACGTCTGCGTGCTGTGTGAAAACATACCTGTGTGAAAAAGTGTTGCGACAGTATTTTTTTTAAAGAGGGAATAGCTGTGTACTGGTTGTGTGAGAGCTCCTGAGTCAAAAGTTTCTGATGTGCAGTTTTAAGGATGTGGTCAGAGCACTCACAGGAACTGCAGTAAGTGAAGATGTGAGAAAGCTCCTTCTGGGATTGTAGTGAAGGCCGCATTCACCATCGTCCTGTGTATACAAACAACATCAGATATCATCAGATGTGTCACACTGATGTCAGGATATAGACTAGACAGACAATGTCGAAGCTTACAAGCCTTACGTCGTGTGTTTGAGGGTGAAAAATTTCGTATTCTTAACAGCTACCTTGTCATTTCTTTGTCCATTGAAAAGTCTGTCATCTCTCGGGACACATCTGCACTTGTAGTTTGAATTTCCGAAGTGGCTGCATCTTTTTAAAAACTAGGACACACAACTTTGTTTTTTCTTTTATTAAATGAGGGCACCACCACAAGCCTGTGCTCTTCACTTTCTTTTTTTAAACTCAGTAGTCATTTCGCCATTGATGGGGGTTAATATCAGATGAAAGGAGTGCCTTGTAACCTTCTGAGTGAAACATAACCTTGCCCCAGTCAAGCTTTCACTCCTCATTATTTGTGCTCCATTTACTGGGCAGATCTCTGTGCTCTCTTCAAGATTAAATCTCTCAGAGGAGAAGCAGGTCTCCTGCAGTGAGAGAGGAAAGCTATTGTTAGTATTCCTCCCTGGAGCCTGACAGGATTTTACTGCTGTGCTCCCTCAACTAAGTTTATCGTACCAGCACAGTAAAGGGACATTATTAACGTTGTTATGTAATGCTGCCAATGCAGAGGCACACCGCATCCAGAAAACATCAGTAGGAAACACACCTTTATTCACTTTAGAGTAACCGAAAGACAAGCAGGGGCTTCATGCATCATTACATAATGCAGGGTGACATCAGTGATGTAGCCATCTGTACCAGCCTGCATACTGCTGAGACTTCACACAGGTTATGAAAAAGATGCTTCTGTTGAGCAAAAGGGAAACACATGAATGTTGGACTCACAGAGAGATGATTCCAGGGGGGAAGCTCTTGGGGATAGCCTTAGTATCCACACAGAAGGCACTGTCTTTGGTGCAGGAACAGGTTGCAGGACAGCGGGGTATCTTGGGGGCTCTCCTGGCATTTGATTCCCCCGGCAGGCAGAGAAACAGACACAGAACCGACAACCAGCCCAGTCTCACCCATCTTGGTCCGATCTCCAGCATCTTTGGTTGGGAGGAAAGGGGAGCTGTCTTCTTAAAGTTTCACCTCAACAGCAAGTGTCTTGTTGAGAGGCGATGGTCAGCCTGCCTACAAACCCAGCGCACAAGAGAGAGAGATGGGATGTGGGTGGGAGAGAAAGGAAGGCAGAAAAGAGGGAGAATAAGGGTAGTCCTGTGTATCCTCGGTGGGTGTGGGTGCTCTGCAGCCTCCCTGGATCTGTCCAATCTTTTTCTGTGTCCCTGTCAGGGGCTGCTGCCAGGATGCATACTGCAGGAATGATGAGTGAGGCTGCTTTCTCTCCACAAGGACCTGTTTGCAGTGCCGCTGACAGTGAATTATTTACTATTACGCATGCAGAAAAACCTTAAAACAGCAGCAGCAGGAAGAGAGGGGATGAAGGTGGACGAGGGGTCTCACTTTAGGGCTTATGGAAGATGTCTTAGCAGGGGTAGAATCCTGTCAAACTGCTGCAGTCACCAGGGTAGACAAAGAGGCATCAGGGATGCAGGCAAAATGTGTGTGCATGACTTCGTGTGTCAGTGTTTGTATGTGTGGGAGGGTGTTTTTATTCTGGCAGCTTCTAAACAGCAGCCAGTGCTTAGATTTTTTTTTTTTTGAAGGTATTAAAAGAAGAAGAAGAGAATATGAATACCTCATGCTGCACAATATACAGGAGTTATACCAGAAAAAAGTATGGAAGCTTAAAACATCTATATTTCATCACATTTAGCAGTCCAACTTACAAATATTATCAAATAATCTGAAATGATTGTCTCAGTTTCAACAGTCAAATGTGTAAATAAATAGTAAAAAAAAAATGCCCATCACAAAAAAAAAAATCACACGTGATTACTGTAATCAGTAACAGTAATGGTCGAAAAAGAACCCTCATAAAGTGAAGTACTGTTTATTGTGGTAATACCTTTTTTGTGTCATTGTTAATGCTACATGTTGTTATATTATTGTAAGCATGTCCAAGCAGTATTGATATGTACTGCCTAGATGTACTGAAATATATACTGCAGCTAATGGGGATCCAAATAAACAAATATGCAATATGAGACTCTAGAATCAGAGTACCTTTGACACTTGGTAAACTAAACAATTACAAATAAAAGAAATGTTTAATAATAACTAGTAATATTTCTTTGTGTTGACAACTTTAAAACCACTATCTGTAAGCTGTTACAATGTCAATGTCTAATTAGTTCCAGCAATTGCCCCAAATATATGTTCTGTCACCTTTTTTACCTAAAGCCTTAGATCTTCAATAAATTGTTTTCTATGAAATAATACATTTTAATCTTGATTAATTAAAATGGTTTAAAACCACTACTGCTCAATGCAATAAAAATGCACCATCTTTGTGCCTTTGTATGAGCCACATATGTTAAACTACAAAAGCAAATATTTTATTTTTACTCCAACAAACATTTGCATTTTATTATCAAAAGAAGTAGAAAAGATAGCAACAATATTTTAAAGATAAAAAAATAATAATAATTTTCTAATAACAGATAAACCACACCAGAGGGCGTTGTTGTACATAGAATAAAGTCCGTTTAGGCCCTCAGCTGTGCAGAGTGGCTGAATGGCTGGTGGCAGGGCTGCAGCCTCAGTGCCAGGCTTTACCAGCTTTCCTGTACAACGACTCTGTTGTCACAAGCACAGAAACCCTGCGACGTGCTGTCTGTCCAGGTCTCAGCACATTGTTCCCAACCCAGACACACAGCATGTGGTTTTAATCATCTGATCCAAAGCAGCAGCTTTTGTACTCATTTTAAAGCAGATGGTAACTCTGCAGACAATATATAACCAAATGTGTGATTTTGCTTTGCCACTTTCTTATAGTCATATTCCCGTGTTCTCTGGTGATTTACTGTATGAAACACAATAAAAACCATTATCTGATGTCTGAGAGAAGAAAAACTAAAAATGTCTGAAAGGGCATCATTTGAAATCTGTTAGATGTTGGCTTTGCCTTGGAACAGTCTGATGTTTATCTGTGAGCAACCTCTAAAGAATCTTGTGTTTTTGAAAAAGAAATCTTCAAACCCATGAAGCCTCACTGCAGCGTACAGTTCTGGAGATTAAAATGTGAAGCAGTTACAAAGTTATGGGTGGTGTCCTTTTGTGCCTTATCCAGTTTAGGAATGCCATTTCCTGTACAGTAGCTATTTTTATCTTTTATATTCTTTTGTACTTTGTGTGGCGTGTTTGCACGTGTCTCAGTTTTTTTTTTTTGCTAACTGTACTTGTAGATTTATGTAAGTTATGCCAAGTCAGGAGCAGTTAAGTCCTTGCAGAGCTCCACCCAATCCAAACCTCCGGTGGGAACCAGCATAATTGCATGGCATAAAGAGGGGAGCATGAAACAGCAGCTGGAAACCTTAACATGCCCTGTGTGAGGCAGAGGAATCTGAAATGCTGCTGAGCTTAATCCACAAAATTCTCCCCATACAAGTGTACTTACTAAATCACAGGTCTTGGTTTTAAATACTGTTTTGGAAAATGTGCTGTGTGAATTAAATGACATCAGAGCATGCATGATTTCAGTGTCTCAAACAATAAACCCTTAAAAATTAGACACAGAATTGTTTTGTTTGCCAAGACATAGATGAGAAACCTTCCAGTCAGCTTTAGTCATATACCCACCGCAGGCTTTTGTCTTAGTTTAGCACAAAGTGTTACTTAGCTTTAGAAGTACATGAAAGTGGCACTGATCTTACAATCTACAGTACTGTGCAAAGGTCTTGAGCCACCCCTCATTTCTTTATATTTTGCTTCCAAGGAGCCAGACTTTCTTGTAATTTTTTTTAAGTGCTATTGAGCAATAGTTCTCCAGGCTTTCTGAAGGTCCTTCAAAGTTTTTCTTTGGACATTGGCTGGTTTTTCACCCATTTTCAGTCCAGTCCTTGTACCTGACCATTTTCAGAGGAATTTTTTTTTGTTTGTTAAGCCACTTAACACTGACCTATGAATCATTCAAGAATGAAAATGCACCTAAAGTAAGGGATGAACCAGTGTTGTGTCCAAACATAACAGACAATTTAGCAAAGAACCAGTTTTAAATTGTATCTTCAGGCACTTTGTTACTAGCAGCCTGTCACAAAAACACTGAATTTGTGAATACTTGACATATCTTGGCATGGTATGCAGTGTGTCCTTAAAAAATTTGAGTGCGTCCTTAAAATTTTGTTAAAAAATTCAATTTGTCATCAATATGTACAGAGGAGTTCAGGAGAGAGGTACAACAGTGAGTGTCTACAGAAAACTGTAAAACATGGTGGAGGCTCTGTCATGGTTTGGGGCTGCATTTCAGCCAGTGGTGTTGGGGATCTTGTCAAAATTGATGAAATTATGAATGCAGAAAAGTACCATCAGATTTTGATCAACCATGTAATACCATCTGGAAAGCATCTGATTGGCAAAAGAGGCATTTTTCAGCATGAAAATTAACCCTTAACATACTGCCAATCCAGTAAAAGCATACCTGGATAGAAAAACACACAATGGAACACTATTAGTCATGGATTGGCCTCTCCAGAACCCAGA
>VUQI01013923.1:2673-14369 GCA_015106735.1 Paratilapia polleni
TCTATGATTCAATAATGAGAGAATAACACAGCAATGGGGAGTATAATGTTGGTGATGAGCACTGAGGCAGGGAGTCCATGTAGAAGCAGCCATCAGCTGTAAGCTTGTGGCCACAGTAAGTTAAACAAGGGAGTAACACCCTATTAGCAGTGCTCTATAATTCATAATGCAGGGAATAGGTGGAGGAAAGGCAGTTTTCATGAGAATGGAGGCACAGAGAAACCGGGAGTTTGTGTCTTGCTTTTTGGCTGCTTTTGGGAGAGCTATCTGCATCATAGTGTATTTGTATTAGAAAGTGCTTTAATCTAAGAGGGATTGTAATTTAGAGGTAAACAGTAGTAGACTTAAGAGCACCTAGGTCTCTATCTGACTGAAAAAACATGATGGGACTGAGAGGAGGAATAGTTGACCATGATATGAAGATGAGATTACCTCTTTCAAGTTTCACTAACTGATTGTTCTACGTTGACACTGGAAAGAAGGGCTTTGTGTACAGTGAAAAATGTTACTTTTGAGTAATGCATTCACAGAGAATTGTAATATTCTGCAGACCCTCAGTACTACAGAGTCTCAGCTTGTTGTTTTGGTGATTAACGAGTATAGCCCATAATTTCTTGGTTTTGGTTTGGTGTCTGTCTTTGTCTTTGTCCTGTGAGTGTATAGAAACATATTACAATCCCTCTTGAGCAGAAACACTACACAATCAGAAAAAGATACATAAGTAAAGTAATAATGGGTAATGCATTACTTTTTTGACAACTCCAACACTGGAAATATTGCAGAGAAGATTAATGCCTGTCTAGGACATCCTTAAGAACTTAATACAACACAGAACGAGTCAAATAAAATTCACCCCCATACAGTTGCTGTGACAGGGAAAATTAGCTATAGAGACCAAAAACTATTTTTGTACCAGGAAGTAAACATGCTAATTTCTGCACTGAAGTTGGTCATTTTAACATAGTGTTTATTGGAATTTACTCACTCAAGTGACCACTCAAGGAACTGCAGCTTTTGGCAACTTAGATGATATTTCCAACTCCCCAGCAATCTTAGCTTAGCATAAACATTGGAGGCAGGAGAATAAAGCTGTCCTGGTTCTCTCAAAAGTAATAAAATACACCAACCAACACCTTTATAGCTCACTCATTAACTGATACCTTAACCTATGTAGAAACCATAGACAGTATAAGCATTTTGGCTGCCACCATGTTGTTTTTTTGGAGCCAGAGGTTACCTTATATGGATGAAAGGGTGCAGTGCTAAGGTATCAGCTAAAGCTAGCCAACTCTTCATTCACCAAAACTGAAGCACAAACTTCTTCGCCACATGGCGAGTCGTAATATTAGTCAGACAATCCATTAAAAATGTTCCGAAAGGAGCCAACAGCACAAACAGGATAGAGTGGTCCAGTACTGTGAATCCAATTAGGAGAGGTCTAGCAGACACCAGTCAGTTACAGCTGTATGTGTCTTTTCACCTGTACGCGGCTAGGTCTCTAACTCCAATATCCAGGTGAATGACTTATAAAACAAATTCACCCCACTCAGTGTTGCTATGATAGGGGATACTATTCAGTATCATTTTTTTTCTTCCAGGCTGTAAATATGTTTTTTAATGCTGTAAAGTTATACATTTTAACATGGGAAAGGATGGGGATTGACTTGCTTTTGCAGTCAGGCCTCAAGTGGCACTTAGAGGAACTGCAGATTTCGCCACTTCCTCATTGGCTTCATTTTTCAGCTTCACAGGTTGCCCCTTGGTAGAAATAGATTTGCAAAACCAATTTTCATATAATTTTTTGACCAACAATTAACAGATCATCATATAAATTGTTCCACTAGCTCTGCTGTTTGTTTTAAACAAACCAATAAAACCATCTCCTATTTCTTTACAGAATAAATAAGACAACATTTCCATCTTATTTCAGTCTTTATACTAAGCTCAGCTAAGCAGGACCTGGTTAATACACAGACATGCAGGAAGAGTGATATCTTTTCATCTCACTCTCAGAAAGAAGACAAACAAATGAGCATAGGAGATTAATTAGAAGATTTTTATTTATTGTTTTTTCCTTGATGGATAATACAAAGAGCAAAAACACTGCAATGCTAAGTGAAAAGCTCTTGTAGTAGACCACACACAGTCACAACTGCTGCACTCATCTGTACAAATGGCCAGTAAATAACCTTAACACAGAGTCAGGGCCTTGTATCTGTGCTCTGGCCCCTGACCTCAGACCCTATAATCCTTCTCAACCAACTTTTGTGTTGCTACAGTTGGCACTCTGTTGCTCTGTGCTTGGCAACTGCTTCAGAAAAGCTGACAGAGCGCATTTAACACTTGAGCTCTCTGGCTCTGCATAAGATACATAAGACCTAAAATGTTCCAAGATGACACAGAATGTTAACAACCCTTTCAGCACTGTCTCTCACATGTTGCTCAGTAAAAACCAACCCCTCAAATATTCCACTCTTGAGCAAATATGTGTTGCCTTTTTATATAATAAATGGCCCATTTTAACCACTGAACACCACCATCCTTTTTCTGTAAACAAACAGAACATGTCAAGGACAGTAAACCATTTCCTCCTCACTGGCTGCCCATAAAAGACTGGGCTTTAGAGCGAATGAGAATTTTACCACAAGGGAGCCAGTTAAGCTACAGGAACGCAAGGTTAAATGCTAAGCTACTCCAAGTACTTTGATTCCAAGGAGAAACAATGATCTGTGCTGGCAGGAATTAATAACTGGTGGTTTGGAAAGCGGAATTGGCAGCTAGTGTAGCTGAGTGAACAAAGTTGTCGTGTCCAATTCCAGACAACACAGAAATGTAATGTGTCTAGTATGAGCTGGTGGACCCTCCTGGGTGAAATGACCCCTCTGAGACCTGACCTCACCCAGTAGTATGGGGGAGAAAGCAATGCCACAGGGACACCCAAGTGAGCCCAGGTTACAAGACTCCCATCTTTCCCAACTTGTCCATCCATATGTGGGGTTACACAAGGCCAAGACAGCTCAAAACGGAAGGTGGAATTGTGGTGCACTACATCATGCCTTGACAGACAATAAACAGATGTTGCTCCAAAATTATAGTGCTTTAAGGGTGACAAGCTGATAATGACAGTTCAAATTAGGGCACACGAGAATTAAAATTCATGGAAAAGAAATTATATATACAATTAAAACAAATTATAGAAATAAAACTTACTAAACTAGATGAAAGACAAGTACAAAATTGATGATGGAGAACAGAGCATTTCAACATGAATCCATGAAACAAATGATTAAATAAATAGATATTAAATAGATAGTAAAATATAATTAACTAATGCCCCAAAAGAAATATCTTACCATAATGTAGCTCTAGACCTAATTACCTGAGAGCTCAATACACTGCATCTTGAGAAAGTCTCTTATCTTGCAGATTTTTACAACTGGTTGAACTTTTAACCACACGTCTATCTTCTGCAGATTTAAGGATATCCACCAAACAACACTTCAACACATGTAACATTAGCTCTCTAAGGTTTTAATCATCATTGGTGACAACCACAACCCTAGCCCTGAACCCTAACCCTATATTTAGGAGACAAGCCAAAAGGGTTTTTTTGTGTTTTTTTTTAATGTATTGAATGTATTGAATGTGTAAATGTATTGAATTTGATGCATGCCAGTTATAATGATTATTTTCGTTGTCCCCTTATAGGAAAGACGTGAGAAATTTTTTTTAAAAGAATCAAATTACATATTCTGATAGCAGAGGGTTAGGGTCATCACTTAGACCCAGTGGCGTGCTGCTGAAATATTGGCCATTTTGAGAATTTTTACCATTTTACTGACCTGCAAAATCATCATTATGAGTCTCAGGTTTATAAGGAGGAGACTAGTTATTTTGAGTTGTGTTTTACTTTTGCTTTCACTCACTGGTTAGGTTTAGCTGCTATAAAGTACTTGGTTAGATTTAGGAAAACATCATGTTTTGGGGTTAACAGAAACATGTACACTGAAAAATGATGAGTTGGAAGTGAGAGACCCTTCTTACTAATGCCATAACCTGGCACGGCAAGCTCCACCACCCAAGGACACCTTGCCTATAACTGGGAAACAGCAGCAAGTACATCATCTGGTTAGTCGTACCACACTGCATGTACTATACTCAAAACACAGTGCATGTACATAACAAGACACAGCACTTATGTTCCTCTACAACCCTCTGGCCTTGACATGGCAGTGCAGGTTGGCTGGTCAATGAGCTTCAGTTCATTAACCGTCCACACCTGATAAAGAGTGGATTAACCCTCGCAGGTCTTAACCCTATGCTATAAGAATATGTCTTTTTTTTTAAATTCTTTTATCCAAAGTCTTGGCAATCAGGGGACAAAGAAAGGAATCATTCTAACTGACATTTTTCCATTAAATTCTTTCTTGATTTTCTCTAAAACAGAGAATGCCAAAGGAGGCTTGGCTTGATCACCAGTTTTTTGCTCCTGGAGCTCACCATATTCTCATGGCTGCCTATTCTTGATCCCCTAAATTCTAACTTGAAATATTTAATTACTGAAATAAAACCCATTATTTATGTAAACTTTGGTGTGGCCGGATCGTAACATGAATGAGGGCTTGACTGGATCTTTTAGAGTCTTTGAGGCTGAACCTCAGATTTTTTCTGTTGGTTTTCTTGAAAACAAAGTAAAGTTACATCTCACTTTACTTTGTGCAGTTTGCTTGTGTAAATGGATATACATGACATATTTGCATTTTCTTTTCTAAATACTGCCCCTGAGTAGTCTTGTTAATAGTTCCCCAAGTTGAGGTGTGCTAAGCTCTCAGCTCTAAAGAAAACATTCAGGCTTAATGGAACATCACAGAACCATGTGTGAAATTTGTAGCCTGTTTTAAAGACTTACTATGCTTTTAAAAAAAAGTGCCTGATTGTCGAACAGCATCTGAAACCCCTCCTCCACAACGCACTGCAACGCACAATTTTTGCCACATTCTGAAATTGACAATCCGACAGATTCTCACCTCACACAGTGACATGCCAGCTGTGCGGAGGTGAGAAGGTAAGACTACTTCTCAAGCATTCCCGGGCCTTTAGCAGCAGGCAGGTCTGCATTCAGCACCTTGATGATGTGGCCTCCTGGAAATCTCGTGGCACATTTACTGTTCAGTCAGGTGGGAAAAAAAAAAAAAAATCTCCATCTCCCAGAGATAATCATAGTAAAGTGTGAAGATTATCCTGCTGGTTCAAATATAGCATCTCTCTGGAATAATTGTGGATGTTGAAGTGACGTCTAAAGGAATCCAGCATATTTTACACGCAAATGTAGTCAGAACTTGTTGGAGAGGGAGTAAAGAAAAATGAGCCATAGATAGTGCAGGATGCATTTACTTTACTAGCTAATTAAAAAAGCTTATTATGTCAGTCAGGAGCTCCTGTAGGCAGACGTTAAGCCACTTGTCAAGCCTGACTGCACTGGGATTTTACTTGAAACACAGCCAGCAGGTAAATTTTCTTTATTTTAATATAAAACAGGACAATGTGTACCTTCAAAAGGGCCACACCAGCTTCATATTTACTTGTGGTTGTTGATGACAACATTATGTTGGCACAATCTTAACCTTAAAATCCACCAGGTGGATCCCCCTAGGGTTAGGGGTAGGGTATGAGTTAAGTTAACCCTAACCCCATGTACTCAGAATATGCAATTTTTGTATTTTTACTTTTAATACTGTGCTTTGCTTTCCTTCGGCGCATATCGCCTTTTTAAATTGTAAAGTCTTGGCAATCAGTGAATAAATATATATAATAAATAAAAATATATATATATATATTATTCTTACTGGCACACATCAAAAAGTCCTTCTGCCTTTCTGCAAATATAGGATTAGGGTAAGGTTAGGGTTAAGCTCATCACTAATGGTGACTAAGACCACATACGGTTAATAATGTCCACACCTGTTTATAGAGTTTTTGCCTATTTAGTATGAGACTTCATTTGAACGGTAACATTTTCTAGTTTCTGAAAATTTTTCTATTTAGCATGAGGCCAAAAAAACCAAAGAAAAAAACAAAACAAAAAAAAACAATGCTAACCCCAACCTTAGACAGGTCACCAGTGCCTGGTGCATGTGACGTGGTAAAGGAGATACTGGAGAACAGAGTTATTTTTTTTAATTTTTTATTTATATTTGTAGTAGTAGTAGAATGTGTAACAGCACGGATGCCTCCCAGGACTCATCTCTTCTATTTTAAGCCCTGCAGAGGAGCCCCTATAGAACAGATATAGCAGATCCCACTCTGTGTCTCCTAGCTGAACCCAAGCTTGTATTTGACATCACACAGGTGGAAACAGATACACAGCTAGTGTATATGACACGCTGCATTGCTTTGTAGATTAACGTGTCGGCAAGTTCAGAGTATTTCTGCAAGCCTGTAAAGCCTAAGCTACAGTAATATAGCTTATGGTTTAAATATGATGTGATTTGTGCCACAAACCATAACAGAAGCATAAGCTGCAGGATTCAATCTGACAACGAGGATATAGGGTTGATATTTTACTATCAGGAGCACGTTGCACCATCATTAGGGGAGTTTAAATTCTTGTATGTCTCCCCAGCATTTTAACTGCAGAGCTCACATGCAAGTCACTGATTTCTCTGGTGGAGCTCAAAAACACTGCAACCTAGGGCACATGCAAATGAAGAAAAACTCCTTCAGCAATTTGAGTTGGCAAAGAAATATAGAATGGGCAAGTTCCAGGAAATGTTAAGTTTAACAACACAGCAGCATAAAGAAAGGTGCTGCACACAGTCAGAAACATAACCAAATAAAGAACAGGAATTTGCAGATGTATGATGATATATATATACTGTATATGTACTATGTATATATATAACTGAATAAAAAAATAATATGTTAGGACATTTTTGCTCAAGGAATAAAAACTACACAATATTGAGAAGTGGGTACATGGGTACTATTTATTGCCAAAAATGAACACTGTCTTCTAGGTAGTTTAATTCACTGGCATCAGGAGTAATGCAAGTTTTGTGGCAAACCTTTTGAATTTACCATCTTTCAGTCTTCACCTGTGATCTTGAGCTTTGGATATTCACCAAATGAATGAGTGGCTGAAATGAGTTTTTCCTGTATGGGTGTGAGCTCTAATCCAAACAAGACATTCGTAGGGAGATCAGAGTAGAATACAAACTTAAGATCCTTTACTGCAAATTTTATGAGCACATCAGACATGTAGGAGGCTCCACAGTAGACCCAGAACAAACTGGAGTGATTATGTATCTCATCTAGCCTGGGAACACCTCAGCAACCCAAAGGAGGACCTTAAATATGTTTGCTGGGGAAAGGGACATCTGGACTGCCTTCCGTGCCTGCTTCCACTCACTACTGATTTAGATGAAGCCCGATGATCTGATTATAATCAGTTTAACCCCTTTAAGCCCTGGGCTGTTGTTTGACATTTCCACCTGAAACAAACATCCCCAAATTCAGTAACAGCTCCACAAAACTGTAAGTCCAAATGAACAGCCTTGGGCTTTATAGATAAGCGACACTTGGGAGAATTCTGAAATACAATAAATCTTCTTGTCCTTACCACCAGTCCAGAGGGAGATTTGAAAAACTGCAAATCGCAGCTGTATAACAACGAGTGAGTGGCACTGGTGTTATTTTATCCATTCTAAAAACAACTCAGCTACAACTCTACCCAATCTGATGCAACAAAAATGAAGCAGAACAAATGCTACATCCATTTTAGTTCTAATAGTAGTAGGTGGCCAATTCAGTGAATGTACCATGCTAAGCAATCTTCGAAAAATGGGTCAGGTTCAAATTTTTTATCAAATGTAGCCTGGCTGTGGAGTCTCCAGGGTGAGAGCTTTTAAAAGATAAACCCATAACTCCATATGAAGGCTTCAATCAGAATAAAGAGGCATGATTCAGTTTTCATAAACTGATCCATGTAAATGAAAACCTGAATGAAAAACTGAACCCTGTGAATGCTTTAACCTAATCTGTACTTTAAGTCTTGACTTAAATGTGTGGAGATGTAGACTTACTTCCACAAATATAAGACGGCAATTGAAAACCAAATGCATGAAGTATGCATTACTTTTTTGGTGCATGCCCAGTTGTTCTAATTATTTGCCACATGTAAACACCATCCCATATTAACATCCCATCCCATGTAAACTACTGCCCTGAAATCTTCAATCAGAATGATTTTAATCAGAATGAAAAGTTGTCTAAGTATCTCAAAGATTGTAGATAAATGATCAACGTAACTTCTAGGTCAATTCAAAAGTGCCTAATACCTGCGTGCTATCTAATAGTAAGCAGGGGGCAACTCCTGTGGTTGCAAAAATCCAGATGTATAGAAGTCTATGGGGAAGTGTCCCTTGGCCTCAGTAAATGCTTTCCAGAGGGTGTACTACAAAACGAGATTTAAACTAGCTTTAAGTCAGAGTTTTCTGTGTAATGAAAGTGGCTCTGTTTTTACCTGGCTAAATCACCGTGGTAATGTATGGTGAACACATACCCTGGTTGGGAGCAGGTTATGTTGCGAGTTTCACTTTAAAATCAGCTGGAAGCTCTACGTTTTCACTTTCATTTAGAGCATGCTTTAAGCACAATATAGATTCTTTGTTAGGCGAATACATTTTATATGTGCAAGCTGTTAAGAAGTGCCGTCTTAAAACCACTGAATGAAGCGTAAATTGAGTGTCACATTGTCACAGGAATGTACATGTATTAATTTGGTAATGCAGAAAATGTATAAATGCAGTTGTACTTGATTCTACTTGATACTGCTGCTAAGTCTCTTTTACACTGCTGGAATTGCAGCTACTAGAACAGAACACAGACCAAGAATACCTGTTCAATCAATAAAATTAATTTCACTTTGAGCTGCCGACAAACTAAAGTGATTAACACATCTCCTTTATTAAGCTGTGGGACGGTAACATTTAATGTTTAAATGTTTACAGTTTAAAGTTTCAGACTCTAACGCCCTTTTTGATGTGAGCGTGCACAGAGCCTGAAGCAGAAAGTCCAGCTTAACAAAGAAAGTTGATAGCCACCATCGTGATACCCGTTATCTCCAACTGGGGTTTTATGTTTTGTCGAGCCAGCTAATGCAAAGAAAGCCTGGCTGTGTTGAACTTCGTTTGTGGTGTACCCCTCAGGTGAAGGATCTCTGTTGTTAGCTTCAAGTCTTAGTGAATACAGCATGGTGTGCTTTTTGTAAATATGGCCCCCACTGAAGTCAAAAAGGATAATAAAATGAGGTGTGCTTTAGGGCAAGCCTATCTTGTTATCAACAAGCCGCTACTGTATGACCTTGCAATGCCCCTCGGTTTCTGAGTAAGTGCCAACACTCACTCGTCATGTCTGGTATCAAAATACCAAGATGGCAACGCCAAAAAACACTTAGCTCGAGCCATCAAGACAGGACTTCATTAATCAACGGATAGTGTTGGCAATTTCACTTAACATCTGGTAACACGATGGCTTATATGCAGTCTATGATGCAACTCCTTTTTTCCACAGTTTGACAGCTGCTTTTCTTTCACTGATTGTGTATGGGAAAATGCTTGTGCTGCACTACTTGTTGTGATCACTCCTACTATATTACTGGGATATGGGACTACTAATATCCACTGAAAATATGTTTGTTACTGTCATTTTTTTTCAGTACAACTTACAACGATTTTGACGATACAAGTATCGTCAAAATCTGGATTGCAAGTAAAAATCTTGCTGTGCTGCATATGTATTGTCCAATTGCTGAAAATGTCATCTTCTTTTCAGCACATATTCACACAATAACTGAAGCTTCCTTCAACACGCACTGTTGATGTGGACAAGGGAGGACATCTTCACAGACAGAGGCTATAGTTAAAGCTAGAGAGTTCCCCAGCCATTCACGCCTAGCATCTCTTTATGGTCGCTTTACCACAGTCTGTCTGGGCAAAAGGGTTCAGGCCTACGTCTTTTCCTCTTTTGTCTGCTCTCCTGGGGGACATGAATGGGAGGTTGGGGCCCGAACAAAAGGCAGATCATGGGTCTATTGGGGGGACAAATGAGCTTAGTTTGGGTAATGGCAGCCAAAAGGAAAGGGAGGTCTGGAGAAGTATTGAGGCTCACCTAGAACCGGAACGGGAGGGGAGATGAGTTCTCCAGGATGAACAGCTGAGATCCTCCTTCCCACACTGCACATGCTCTGTCACTATCTGACAACAACAGGGCCCATACTGTCTAGAGGGTAGAGGAAGGGAACGAGTCGGTGAAAGGGAGAGAAAAGAAAGACCAGCTGATTGCATGTTTCTCCATGGCAACTCTTAGTCCTGATCAGAGATTTAGTCCTCATAAAAAGGAGGGTGAACTCTGACCCGTAGCTGGTGATCGTCTTGACACACTTAAAACACCCGTTTATCATTATGCTCAATTCAAAACGATGCCATTATAGACAAGACTTTATATTACCACAACAAACAACAAAGTGGGAAAACTAAATTCGGGAGTGCTTAAGGTTTTAAAACATTTTAATCAATGTGTACACTTCCTGTATTTTAGGATGTCTGATATGCTGCTGTATTTTCCTTCACCACTACAACCTGTGAACAGCCAGACCCCCTTTTTCCTGGGATCAAGACCTTTTTGTTCAAAGGAGATGGAGCTGAGATTTTTCTAAATGTCACCTTATCACAAATGCCATTTAAATTCCATCCTTCTATCCACCTTTGCTGCTTCACGCTTTCTTTTTTGTTGAAAAAAACATTCCTGCTTCCCCCCACATGCACACTCCTCACCATCCCCATGTCATTTCCCCCAACTCCCTTGTGATTTTCCTTGTCTGCTGCTGTGGTTGCCTGCTTAAAAGCCCTTCTCCTATGTTGCTCATCCTGCAGACATCCTGCAGACAGAAAATAGAGAACAAGTTACACTGCAGACTGAAGCCTGTATGAGGTGTTTAGAGTAGATCAAGAAGAACCGAGCTGTCCTCTCTCCTGGAGCATCTTATATTTGCAGGTATCTCACAAGTCATTTTCACACATGAACGATTTCGGGAAAACCAGATCGGGATATTTTTCAGTTATCCTTTCTCAGATGTAGAACATAGCAGGTAATAGTCAGCTTCAGACGCATTTGCACTACTGGAAATACTCCACGTGATTAAGGTGAGTGAGTTCCCCGATTAGAGTGCACAGGACACAGCACTTTGAGTAAATGCCCCATACAAGTAGTTGCACTATCACACAAACCTTGTACTAGGGAGTTGGTTAAGGTTGGGCGGGTGAATGATGATCTCTGGGATCAACAATGGTCAGAGTGTTCGACAGTAGGTTTCCAATCATCGCAATTATTTTATGATTACTTTCATATTAATGCATTGAAAGAATATTATCTTCATTAAAATTCAACTGTCCACATTACATGGCTGCATCTCTACATATAACGTATGGAGCAGCTACACTGATCCACCATCATCTCGAAATAACAGCAAGGAGAAGGGGCGTGTTTCTGTCTGTTGAGCTTAATGTAACTGTGTCGACAGAGATTCTAGTGTATCTCCTCACCTCAACGCTTTGTCTTACTGTTTGTGTGTGTTTGACGGTGAAAGGCTTTGCTCTATGTGTGTGTGTGTGTGTGTGTGTGTGTGTGTGTGCATTCTG
>VUQI01013932.1:3040-16679 GCA_015106735.1 Paratilapia polleni
CCCGCTGTCCTTTGACATCGTCATAACCTCTATCGTTGCTGCCGGTCTTGGCATTAAAATCAGCCATGATGATGGAAGTGGTGTGTGCTGGATGTTGGTCATCTGTCGTAGAGCTCTCCTTCTCCTGGCTGTGATTCACTGGATAACGTCCACATTGAGCCTTTTCAGGAAGTTGTCACTGACCCCTCGGACGTGTGACCCTTCGTTTCAGGGCGACTCCGTGTGAACGAGGTGCATCGCCTTCATCGCGACCGATGGCTGCTTGATTACAGAAACAATCATAATCATGAGTGTTTCAGTCAGTGATTGATGCCTGTGGTCATTTATTAACTTACAGTGAAATAAAGAGGTGGAAGTAGCTGGGCACTCCGGGTGGTGCTGTTGTGAGTTAAAAACCAGACCGTTAACTTTGCTGCTGTGGCGGTCCGAGTTAATGAGCTCTTATTAAAGTGTGTAACGTGCAGGCTGTGGCGCTGTGCTGCGTTTCTGCCTCAGAGGAAATAAAAATGAGTCCGAGCAGAGAAGACTCTCGCAGCGGACGACGCAGAAAGGCAGCTTTTCTTTTTAAAGCTGCAGCTGATGGGCTTAATGGCTCATTTAATTTCATTGTGAATATGTTGCATTAGTCTTAATGGACCTTTTTAAAATTAGATTTATGTATTTATGCTCAGTGTAAACAGCTCCGAGTATTTTCTTCCTGACAGTTTCAGTAAGATGTGGCCAGTTAGACACTTTATTTTTAGATTTTCCTTCATTCTGTGATAAATAAAATCTTCTGCTGTGCAGATGTGAATTAGGAATTTTGTTTACCGCCATGGTAAACCCGAGCCGGTCACCTGTCTCACTGCCCCGAGATTCCTCAGATTCAGCTGCTGTGTTTTTATTTTATCCTTCAGAGGCCAGAGAGGAGGAGGAGGAGGAGGAGGAGGGAGCGTGTTGGATTTAATGAACACTTGACTCCACAGAGCTCCCATCAGTCCTCCCAGAGGAGGCTGGAGCTCCAGAGAGCTGTCCTTCATCTTTTGCTTACTGTCTCCTTCTTCCTCCTCCTCCTCCTCGCCTCTGTGTCCACTCTCCTTCGTTGCAGTGTCCTTCGACCTCTGTCCCTCCTATTTGTCTCTGTCAGCGACCATGTTACCTCTGTTTTCCTTGAACCTTTTTGCTCTGGTTTCATGCTGTCACACCAAACAAACACTTTTTCTGCTCTTCACACAGAGATTTATCTTAAAGAGCTCAGATTTTGAGTCCACACTCGGTGTAGTCTGCAGTCCCCAGTGAGTCCTCCTCGTCCTCCTCCTGCTGGGGGTACCAGTGCTTCTGTCCTCTGCTTTCTCTCTGCTCACCTGTCCTCTGTCGTCTGATTGGTTCAGAGCCGTGTCCGTCGTTGCTGCTGCAGAGGCACATGGCAGAGCTGCTCAGTATGGACAAAGACATGGCCGCCTCCTTCCTCAACAGCGTTCTGAACCAGCTCAACTGGGCGTTCTCCGAGTTCATCGGCATGATCCAAGAGGTGAGAAACCTGCAGCAGGTCAGGGTTTGTTCGAGTTTCAGAAACTGTTTATCCTTCAGTGCTTTAAGTATAACATCTTAAAGTAAGAGCAACCTGTTGAAAGAAAAGGCTAAATTTAAGGTCAAAATGCAAATAGTTCAAAGCACTGAGAGTCAGATTGTTTAGAAATAGTTAACATCCACATAAAGGATTATTAATCTGATTATTACTCCAGGTTAAAATGACTGAAATCAGTGGATAACAACATGTGGTGTAGATGAGACCACATGATCAGAAACTTTAAAATATACTCGGAGAATTTACCTCTGTATATATTATATCTCTGTTAAAACACTCATTGTTTTGTGAAGGAATGAATTCATATTAATATCATACATACAAATGTCAGTTTGCACAGAACAGACTGTATATAAAAGATGGATGTGGCCATGTGATGTCACCCAATGGTTGGTGAAGTCCTGTTTTTGAAGCCTTGGGCTGAGAGTTTTATTAGAGTATTAGCTCTTTAAAACTGTGAGGGGGGGTCTGACTGAGAAACCGAGTCATACAGTGGTGACTTGACCTGAAACTCTCCCCTGCTTCCTGCTCCTCTGTGACTCTGATGGGACCATCATCTCCAAAATGAGCATCATGTTTGATGTTTAAGACCTGAAACTCATCAGGAAAGCGTTTACGAGCTCAGAGATCAACTGAGCAGGAGGCTCTGTTTCTCATAGACTTCTGTACAGTCAGACTTTACACGTTACATCTGATAAAATCATTTATTCACAGGTGGACTCTCGTCAGTTTTACGAGCATCTCAGGGACCGCTGTTAGGCGTAGGGTGCAGCAGAGTTCAGCTGTAACGTTTTTGCCTCATCACTGTGCAGCATTGTGTGGGACACTGAAGGTTTGAAGACTTTCTGGATGCTCTGTATGTTCACGTTTATTCCCTGAAACTCAGAAAGTTGTGTTTGGCGTTGGTGGAAACGGGATCTGCCGATGTGGAGATAAAAGCGTGACCTTTGAATAAAAATAGAGAGTGAACTGTTGGAGTGGATCGTCCCGGCCTCAGGAGCCGGTGCTTTCTCTGAGCTTTGTTTCCCTCTAATAAGATTATTTGGGCTTCTCTAAAAATCCTCAGTAAGACGCAGTGAATCATCCAACTTAGCACCACTTAGTGTTGTAATTGATCGCAGTCCTGTGGGAAGCTGGGGTATTTTCAGCTCAGCAGCATTATGTGCAGTTCCCTGAGCGATGCCCAGTGCTCGCAGTGTTTCAGTCCACACATAAAGCAGCAGCAGAGATCAGTCTTATGTGTCTTTTCTCCTGCAGCCACATCAGCGGCGTGTTTCTGACTGTCCAGAACTGTCTGCTGCTTTGGTTCAGGCTGAAATCTCACAAACTTATGAACAAGCCGACATGAAGCATTTCAGAGGACAAATCCTAATGACAAAGGTCGTCAACTTTACATCTGAAAGAGTTCAGAGAACAGCTCCCTAAAAATCGAAAGCCCTACCTGATTTCAGTTTGGTTGATCTCCTGTTCAAGGTCATCTTCTCGGGCACCTCCGGACTGTTTCCGGGTCTCTCTCAGGAAGTCCTGTTATGACCTCTGAGGTCTGCGAGAGAGTTACATCATCCATAAAAGGCAGGCAAAGCAAAACCGCCATCCTGAAGGGGTCAAGCTAAGGAAAGGACAAACAGCACGAGTGTGATAGGAAGTATAAGGGAGAGCCCAGTCAAAGGCTGAAAATCCTCTGCGCTGCCACAGATGATCACCAACATACGAGTGAAACGAGATATAAGCTGACACTTTCCAAACCCAGTGTCTGTGTTCGTGAACCTGCCTCACTTTCCTGTTTTTGCTGAATTTACTGTGAATCCAAGAATTGCGCCTGACTCTTCCAGAGCTTTTTATCCTTATTTATAAAGTATTAAAAAAATACTCGTGTGTGAAAAGTTACAGTGTCAGGGAGGACCTGCAGAGTTACTCTATGTGACAAATGCTCGTCATTTCTTTAACCTTCACCGGGTTGAACACAGTGAATCCATCTGCCAGACTTTAAACAGTGTCCTGCAGACACATCCTGAGGTGTCCCATGGAGGACTTTCAGAGGAAATGGTCTGAACTGTGGTGCCATCATGTGTCAGCATGCGGTGCAGTTAAAGGTTTTTAGCAATACTCACACAGTCTTCACTCACCACCTGCCCTGTTTGCCTCCGTGTGATTTCATCCGCTTCCTGACAATGAAAATCACAGAGGCTCAAGTGCAAGCAGACATCACAGGACGTACAGAGAGCTGTAGGAGAGACGGCTTTGAAGGGGAACTTGGCCACATTTAGGTCAGATTTTTGAATTTCAGAGGCCCGTTCTCTAAACCTGTTGGTCACACCTGGTGTCTCCTGTTCCAGTGCTCAGTGTGTGTGCAGTAATCCCTGTGAGCCCAAAGCTCAGACGGCTCTAAACTCTCAGTTTATCACAGTTTTTTCTACTCTTTACTCTACATGGTGTCATAGAGGGGGGAGCTCCAAACCTTCTGTTTGTGAGGGGCAGCCAATCAGAATAAAGTTACCTTAAAGGGGAGGAGCTTGTTTCAGACAGAATGAACCGATGGCACGAAGGGAACCTTCTCTGGATTCTTTCTGTCTCCTCTCAGATCCAGCAGGCTGCAGAGCGTCCGGAGAGAAACTTTGTGGACACCCGTCAGCTGAAGGTAATCACACAGTCCACCCACAGCGAGGTTCGCACCACAGCTCAGATACATCGGTGTGTGACCCCACCCTCCCCTCAGAGTCAGCTGATTGTTTTTAACAGTAATTTTAACATATTTAATGAAGCCATGCAGAAGGAATCAAGATGATCCTGGTATCAAATGTAGGTCAAAATGAGACCTTTTGTACGCTTGTTCTGAGCAGCCTGAAAGTTTACCCAGAATGCACTTTGTGAAGTTTTCTGCAGTGAATGATCAGACACAGATCGAACATCCAGGGTACCAACGCTGGTTTCTGTTCCTGTGCATCACAGACATCAAACTGCTGCAGGTTATTCAGGCTGTGAGAGATCCCATCAGACTGATGCTCACAGCTGCTCAGAGGACAGAAACCAGGTTTAGTGTTCAGTGGGTGTAAAGTTAACTGTTCTCAGATCAGCTGCACGCCTTAAAAACTGCAGGTACTGATTAGTGATGTTACATCCAGGTGTGTGCGACCTGCTTCGACCTGTCCGTCAGCCTGCTGCGGGTGCTCGAGATGACCGTCACTCTGGTGCCTGAGATCTTCCTGGACTGGTCCCGCCCCTCTGCCGAGCTGCTGCTCAGACGACTCGCTCAGGTGAGCCACAGCCCCGTTTAGAGTGTGGCTCACACTCAGGTAACACTGTTTGATCAAAGAGAGAACAGGCGTATGAACGGGTTTCTGACCAGTTAGTGTGGACCAGTTCCCTGAGTATAAACGGGACTGCACAGAAATACTGAGAGAGGAGGTGAAGCCACATAAACTGAATCCAGCTCCAGATCTGTAGTAACAAAGCTCGTCTGTTTTTGTGCAGTAACTCATAGAGCTTATATATTTCTTAATTTGAAAAAAAAAAAGTCTGACATCACAGGACAATAACAGGAAGGTCTGTTTGATGAACTGAAGTCAGTGAATTAATAATTAAAATAAACAACAAAAGCCAGCGACAGCCCGTTAATTACTGTCTGCAGTCAAATTCAATTAACTGGCTGCTTTTATTATCAGACCAGTATGAAAACAGTGAGCGGAGTTAGATATCTGGAAGCAGCAGCATCCGTCCACATGTTCACACACAGCCTGTTCAACGAATGGGAGCCTGCAAAGCCTTTTTCTTTCTTTCTGCGTCACCAGCGAGTGGCAGATACTGAGCGCCTCAGCGCTTCACGTGGTCAGACGTGACACAAGCCGGTACCTGCCGTTCATGGTGTTAGTCATGTGACCGTGGTGGAGTCCTGGGAGGAAAAAATGCAGTTCGAGCTCAGTGGAAGTTCAGCCCAGGCCCAGACAGTTTTCCATCTGCGTCAAACCACAAATCGTTGGCTCGTCTGTCAGGACAGGAAAACACCGATGTTTGTGTCCGTTGGGTTTTCAGTCAGTAAAAATGATGGTTTACAGTCATGATATCAGCTTTCACTTCACGAATGAACCGCGCGTTTGCAGGTTCTCACTTTACGTTAGTCAGCTGGACAGTTTGTCAATGAGCTGCAGCAAAGAAGAGTCTGTAATCTGAGCTGTGCTGGAACTGGACCGTTTATCACGTGATCGTATTTTTAACACGATACGAAGGGTTTGTTTTCAAATGTCACGGTTACTGTCAGTACCGTCGCATGCAGAGTCTGTCCACTCACACCGCTGCCAGGAAGGAAGAGGACAGACGTACAGACAGTTTAATGTGCGTATGACCTGTCAGAGTCCATAATGCTGCTGTCTGGAGCAAAGGTCAAAGCAACAGACGGACGGACTGACTTACACAAAGTCAGCAAACTCCTCTCGCCGCCGCTGTTCCTGTGACGCCGCCGCAGGTTGAATCTTACTGATGATTTGTGTTTGTGTGCAGCTGCTGAATCAGGTGTTGAACAGAGTGACGGCTGAGAAGAACCTGTTTGACCGAGTCGTCAACCTCAGACTGCCAGGTACACACACACACACACACACACACACACAGACACACACACACACACAGAAACACACACACACACTCGTTTTGACATCTTAGTGAGGAACTCCATTGACCTAATGCTTTCCCTAGCCCCTAACCCTAACCATCAGAAATGAATGCCTAACCCTGACCCTGACCCTAAACCTAACCATAACCTAATTGTAACCCTAAAACCAAGTTTTGAGCCTCAGAAATACTCAGACATGCCTTTACATTCATGAGGTCCAGCGTTTGGTCCTCACAACTATAGTTTTATGCACATTTTTATCCTCACAAAGATCTCTAAACAAGTACACACACACACACACACACGAAGAGAGGGCTTTTCATTGGCCAGTATTCCTGCTCTCTCACCTGTCTGTACCCTAACCTGACATTTTAAACCTTTACGTGTGATAAACGGCGGCAGGTTCAGGTCCCCACAAACCCTGTAAACAGGTTTACATTCCCACAGCGTGAGTTTTATACTTACACACAGACACACACAGTTGTAGAGTTTGAAAACAGAGAATTTTCTGGTAACGCTTGATTTCAGTGAAAAACAGGATTCAGACATCTCAAAATCACTCAGAGAAATAACCCAACGTTGCTGCTGGCTGCTGCAGGCGTGTTGGACGCACACTTCAGATTATTTTAAGGATTATCAGGAAGTTCCTTCAGATTTTCCATTTAAACTAAGTTTGAATCTTCACCTTGTTTGTGTTGAATGTAATGCGTTCAGATCAAAAGTTGCTGCTTACACTGAAGAAGAATAATGATAGCTGAATGAATAAAATAAGAATAGAACATGAATAAAATAAGTCTGAGGCTTTTTCCTTTCTGTTAATGCAGAGTTACAGGTGAATTTTGAGAAAAAGTGCTGTAAGTTTACAAGCATGTTTCGGTTCTTTCTTTAGCACAGTGTGCGAGCTGGAAAATGATTTTTCCATTAAACTCGAGTCTGAGAGACACCTGCTGAGACCGATCAATGGATGAGACAAAGTCAAACAGCTGGAAGAAGCTGTGAACCAATTAAACAGGCGGGAAACCTGAGACGTTATTATTCTCCTGCTGATGGACTGTGACGCCTCCGCTGAAAATGTTTCTGTCAGCGGCACGAAGAAGGATTTATACATGCAGTCTGTACTGGGAGGGTCTTACTGTCTTACTACACCGTGATAAAACTCATTTTACAAAGCTCTGAACATTGTTTCTTCTTCGTTGGTAGCAACCTGCCAACTACGTCTATGTGAGGGAGAACCGGAGAGAGGACGCAGAGGCAGGCATGGTCGACAAGAAGAAGAAACGAACACACGGAGAACACACACAGACAAACTGACAAAGACAGGACTGTGTCTGCTCAACACAGGTGGAACCAATGAGAGCGAGGCAGGCAGTCACTAAAAGAAGAAAAGGAGGAAAACCAGGAAGTAAAACCAAAACAGACACGAGAAACTGAGAGAGTCAGTACGGCCTCATTTTTCAACTTATGTTAGTCTGTTCAAAAATCTTGGCAATAAAAAATATTTAATGCATGAAAAGTTTTATAAAGAACTTTGAAGTGACCTCTAGGGGTCATTTGAGAAAGTGCGTTTAACATACGCGCTGGTGTCATCTTCGCTGTTAAAGTAGAAAATGGAGCTTTGTAACGACCCCAAACTGACTCAGTATTTTGGTGACTGTCGCCGTGTTCGGTCAGTTAGCCCTGTTCGACTGGTTCGCCTTGTTCGGTCGGTTCGCCTTGTTCGGTCGGTTCGCCTTGTTCGGTCGGTTCGCCTTGTTCTGTCAGTTCGCCTTGTTCTGTCAGTTCGCCTTGTTCTGTCGGTTTGCCTTGTTCAGTCAGTTCGCCCTGTTTGACCGGTTTGCCTTGTTCTGTCGGTTCGCCTTGTTCAGTCGGTTCGTCCTGTTTGACCGGTTTGCCTTGTTCGGTCGGTTTGACCAGTTCGCCGGTTCATTCGGCTCGCCTTGTTCTGTCGGTTCGCCTTGTTCGGTCGGTTAGCCCTATTAGACTGGTTCGCCTTGTTCGGTTGGTTCGCCTTGTTCAGTCGGTTCGTCCTGTTTGCCTTGTTCTGTCGGTTTGACCAGTTCGCCGGTTCAATCGGTTCTCCTTGTTCAGTTGGTTCGTCCTGTTCGACCGGTTTGCCTTGTTCGGTCGGTTTGACCAGTTCGCCGGTTCAATCGGTTCGCCTTGTTCGACTGCAGACTGACCTGCATGCTGTTTGATGTTTGGTGCAGATTTCTTTCTATGAGACATGTTAAACGGCCGTTTGTCAGATTCCTGCAGCGTGACTGAGACGAAGATTAAACTGAGGAAACGTCCTGACGGGTTCCTCCTCCTCTCTGACAGCGACTGGATCAGATGATGGATCTGTTTACCTGTCTGACCACGCTGTGGTTATTAGGATCCAGCGCCTCTTCACACCTGAATGTTTTCTGTCCTTTAATTACAGGGACCAAGATAAAAACAGCGATGAAAAACCAACAAGAACCTCGCAGGCCTTTTTACTCATTCCAGCCAAGCAGCAGGAGCTTCATTCATAAAACTTTTTTTCTTCAAACGTCCTAAAAATAAAACGTGCACCTGTTAAAGAGTCTGAAAGAGCAGTGAACGGAGTTTCCTCCGATGCAGGCTTCATCTCCATTTATTCAGCTCGTACACGGTTCCTCTGGTCAGATGATTTCAGTTTTAAGATTTATTTACTGTGAAACAGAAATCTTTATAATGCGTCCATTCATTTCATTAACTGTTTCCAGTCCAGGGTCGTGGGGGACAGGTGGGGTACACCTGGACAGGTCGCCAGTGTGTCGCAGGGCTGATGATTTATGATGTGCGTGTGAAAGCAGACGGAGGCAGACGGGAAACCTTTAATTGCACCTTTTCAAACTATTTATGGGTAAAATGAATAACAGGATGTGGGACGCTGCTGGTGCGTAGGCCAGCGCTCAACGCACAAATCAAAATAAACCTAATGAGTGTAATCTGAGTTCAGCTCCATTATTATCTTTATTTTCAGCAGCTGGAATCAAACCCTGAGAGAAAAGTCTCGGTGCTGGTCGGGCAGTCAGATTTTGGGTTGTGCGTTTCTCCTGTGGAGACTCCGATGCTCTCCTCCACCTCCGCCCTCTCCTCCTGTTTCCTCTCACCTCTCTGCTCGTTTATAAGGCTTCAGTCAGCATGTGCCAACAAAAACACACAAAGTATTTTAAAATGTGATGATTCTGTCACTGACCTGTGTTTGTAGATCAGTCTCTGTCAGCCTCTGCTGCTAATATATGGAGATCCTTTCTGAGATGTGGAGTCTTTATAAAACACCTGGGTCCACAGCCCTGAATGTCCAGGCCTAAATAACGCCTGTGGTGCAGAGAAAGAGGGAATAAAATGCAGGAAATAGTCCAAGCAGCTGGTAATCAGCCACAGCCTCACCGCTCAGGGTGTTTGTGCCCATCTGGAGCTCAGCCTGACCCCCCAGCTATGGGAATCATCGTTAAACAGAGCCGGGATCATAATTATAATTATAATTGTTTCTAAGACCGATGCCCTGTCCAGGTGATGATTCAGACCTGTACCAAAATTTCCTGGGTTCTTCCTTCACCCGTGCTTTACCTCTCTGCCACCTTTCATCACATTCATTCCGGTTTTTGTGTCAGACTCCTTCGAGAAGCACTTGGGAACATGAAACGTACACTTGCCTTCATCTTCACCACAGTAAGAGCAGATACGTCTGCAGCACACGGATCAAACTGTTTGCTTCAGTGCAACGTGAGTCATAACTCCAACTTACAGAGAGGGAGGAGGGACACGTTGGGCCACAGACGCGCTGCTCAGGGCGTTAGAGCCTATCCAGAGTTCACGCCGTTCTAACTTAACTCACACCTTTCATACAAACATGCAGCTTCAGCTGGCACGACCAAATCAGCCCCAGAAAATCATCATAAAACAATGCAGACTTTAGCCGGAGGTTTTAAACATAGATACCTAAAAGTGAGTAAAATAGAAAACAAAATGAACTCAGTAGAATAAAAATATGGAACGTATTACTGAGTACAACTTAAAAACTAAGGCTGTATCAGCATGATGTTACTCCAAGGTATGAACCAGATCCTTTTAAATACAAGGAGAGAGGAGCCGCCGCTCTGATACCAGATTAGGATAACTGGCTGGAATATCAGATGAGATTATTGTTACTATCTTTGTAACGAGATAAAAATAACAACTAGCAGGACGCTCAGCGTGAACAGTCCTGTGCCTGAGAGTTTAACGTCTGGGACATTTTCTGCTTCCTGATTCGGTTCAGGAACCTTAGCGGTGGAGACGCCCCCTGAAAGAAGAGATTCGCTCTGTCAGCATCAGTCACGACTCTGCTGATTAACATGAAAAGGTGCAGGTCTGATTAACGTCCACTCTGTGTGTTTGTGCTGCAGGTCTGGAGAGCGTGGACCACTACCCCATCCTGGTGGCTGTTACAGGCATCCTGGTTCGGATCCTGGTGGATGGAGACAGGCAGGGGTAAGACCTTCCCTCTCTCTCTCTGTGCTCCGGTCTCAGCTGCTTTGGTTTCTGCTGGTGTAACTGGTTTCCATCAGTCCTGAGAAGGCGGCATTCAGGACTTATCCTGTAAAAAATGAGCTTCTGGAGCCTTTTTCTGATTTTGGTTGTTGGTTTGCTGCTGATCAGTTTGAAACGCTGCTGCTGCTGTTCTTTTTTTTTTTGGTGAATGAGTTTATGTGTTTGACTGCCAATGAAATCCACCAGGAAACACACAACACACTCATAAAACCACCACAACACCACCATGAGAACATCTTAAAGTAGGAGCACGGTGAACATGAAGGATGAGCTGAAAATGAAAGTGCAGGAGATCTGCAGTTCAAAGGTTAAACTGTCATAAGATCCTGTTGTAAACCTCTGAGGAGGGTGGTGTGCAGGTTCAGACTCAGTCTGATTTATTTTCTCTGATGGTTTTTGGTTTGAGCAGTGGCCCAAAAGCAGGAAAAAACTCAGAGCTTCTTACTCCTTCAGAACCAGTCACTGATGCTTTTATTTCACCTTTAACCAAACTGTCTCTGCATGCTGCCCCACATGTGTGTGACACCATCAGCAGAGCATGAAATGATCCCCGTTATGTTCTAATTTTGTCTGAGGGTGGTTGAATGAATGGCACTGTTTGCTATGAGCAGTCGTGGTGTCTGCAGGAGATCAGAGCTCTCCTGCAGCGATGTGATTCCAGACTTCTGAAGAGGAGGAAACCTGTCTGTGTTTCGTGCTGCTGTCCTTGTAGTCACATGGGTTAAAAAGCCTCAATCAGCTGCTTCAAAAGAAGTTTGTGAAAGCTGATCCAACAGACAGAGTTCAGCTTTGGCTCTCCTGGGCTGGATCTTCTGTACAACAGTCGGTGATGGAGGTCTTTCCTCCTGATCTGTTGACTCAGAGGCTGCTGTGGATGCTGCTGTGTTCATGGTTAAACGATGTGAACGCTGATTGGGCTGAAGTTTGAGGTGCTGCTCTGTTGGTTCTGTTGGTTTCTGTATGGAGGAATTCATGCAGGCCGTCTGCACGTCTGAAAGCCACTGAATTCACTTCCTTCAAGCAAAGACCTAAAAAGATGTTAAGCGTTTTATTTTTAACGCGGATAAAATGTTCAGTTCAGCTGTGCTCCTTGACTCTTAAAGGGTTCTTTTCTTTAACATTTTCATAAAGGTTTTTTGTGAACGTGCAGTCTTGGGAAGCGTGCACGCTAAATAAAAGTTCCTCTCTGTAAATATTTTCCTTCCAAGTACTTAAATAACCGATTGACTCCGTCTCCGAGTCGCTCTGGAGGAGATCCTTTTTGGGGAAGCAGCTGGATAAAAACTGGCCAGCCAACAGGAAAAATACTACTGAACTTTCAAAATAAGAGCCATGGGATTGCCCATTGTGGACAGATGGAAAAATTAAAAAATACAAAAATAAGTCTCCACATGTACCTGGACAGTAGGAACTGTGGGAAACACTGTTGGTCGATGGACTCGTTCACATTTAGAGTCACAAAAATTAAACTGCTCGACACTTTTGTGAGTCTTTGTTGTAAATGAACTCTGTGACATCAAATGTTCATGGTCCCCTTAAAGCCCCTGACCTCTGAGCCTTTGTCCTGTTCAATAATCCATATGTGGCTCCAGGTGATGTTAAATGATTGGTCAAATTGGTAAGAAGGCAGCTGTTCGAGTTCGAAAATCGTTGTTCGTTGATGCTGTAGCTCATTTCGCGATGCTTTAAAAAAAACCCAGTGATTCCCTTTGAGCAGACAGTGAGCTGTCTGTAAAATACACCATGATGTCCCACAGAGCGATGCAGAGGGAAGGGAAGAGTTTTAATTCCTCTTCAGTATCAGAGTGCTTCACTGACAGCTGTCTGCACGTCTTATTGGAAAGGAAGTGTCAACAGTTTATATCATTACACAGGGCTCCTGCTCCTTGGTTCTACTAACAGGAAAACATTACTTTCTATACAGATGTTCAAACTCATATTTAGGTGTTTGAGCATGCGTGGTAGGAAAATGAGCTGCAGGGAAACAGCTCTGGAACCTTATTTTGGAAAAAAGTCATCAAACGTTTGGGGCTGTTTTTGTCAGATTTTATATCCGGTGAACTCTGAAATTAAAGTGATGGTGCTCTCCTTACTCATTTAGACAGTTTGAAAATAACTACCCAAATAACTGCCCAGAGGCATTACCAAGATGGCTGCCAAGTGTGAAGATATGCTTCTAGAAGGATTTTAGTAATAACCACGTCAACTTTTTTTTTTTTTTAAACTAACCACCTCATTGATCTGTATAATTGCACCTTTCAAAATAAAGTTCCAGAGTGTTTAATAATAAAATCAACGGTCAGCTAATGTAATAAATCATTAAACACCAGATTAATAGATCTATCAGGATCAGGTGGATTTTAAGGACCTTTTTGTTGTGTTGACCTGAAACCAGACTGGTTTGATTTGTTTGAAGCTGCAGAGACTCGGCTGCTGTGTGTGAACGATGTGAGGAAGTCAGCTGAGACCGTCACACAGCCACCGCGCCAAGCTTTTCATCAGCAGTTCACTGAGCTTTAATCAACGCGTCCGATCCTCCGGTGACGCGGCCGCCGTGACTCCCAGGCTGAAGTACACTGTGAAGGTCTCAGCGTGAGGAAACAGGAGTGTCCTCGCAGGTCGGCCGAAGGCTGGCTGTCTGCGTGGTTAATAACTGGATCATCACGCAGGACATCTGAAAACAATAAAGTTCAATTCAATTCAATTCAATTCAATTTTATTTGTACAGCGCCAAATCACAACAACAGTCGCCTCAAGGCGCTTTATATTTTAGGGTAAAGACCCTACAATATTAGACAGAAAAGACAGGAAACCCCAACAATCAGACGACCCCCTATGAGCAAGCACTTGGCAACAGTGGGAAGGAAAAACTCCCATTTAACAGGAAGAAACCTCCGGCAGAACCAGGCTCAGGGACATTATGGGATACA
>VUQI01013934.1:2912-17133 GCA_015106735.1 Paratilapia polleni
TCTCTCCTGGCATACATCAGAAACACCTCTGCTTCTTAGTTTGTGACAAAACAAGGTTTAGTTTAGGGCTGCAGGTCATATTTGCTACTCTTACTGGTTAATGTTGTAATTATGTGTGTACTAACTGTCCATAAAATGAAAATTATGGGGAAAAAAAGTCTGTTAAAATTCCTCTCAATCTTTTTTGGCTCAACAGTTCAAAATTGAAACATACTCAGATTACTATCATGTGTGACAAAGAAAAGTATAAAAATATATTAAAGGAGAAAAATTAAATTTATAACTGCTGAAAGCAGAATTTTAAAGTTCTACCTGGTCAACGTGGAGATCCTTTTTACTACTTTTATAGCATCATAACATTGTTACATTAATCTCTTAAATGCATCAGATGCCAAAACTGGCGGTATGGTCAGTTACCAGTTTATTAGGTACACCTATCTAAAAGTAATGCTACAGTAAATCCTGTTGCTGTGAAGGTTGTAATATTCAGTTTTTGTGGTGTTTAAACCTAAAGGTTCAAGGCTGCAGTTTGTGGCGTTAATGTTTTGTGCACCTAGTTACTTTCCACCAGTGGTGTAATGTCAAACATATTACTGTATGTAAGATAAGATAATAAGATAAGATTTACTTTAATTATCCCAAAAGTTGGAAATGGTTGAGTCACAGCAGTCAAAACATGAAAAAACAATCTAACTCAATAATATAAATGCAATATATCTCAAGAAGGTTAAAAAAAATTACACAAAATGAGCTCAATATATGTGACTGTGTATAATGCTAATAACACATAATGTGGCCGTGGTTGACGGCATTGTGTTTTTGGGTTGTCTGGCCATCTGTCCCGTTCTCATGAACACCAATATTTCAAGAACACCTTGTGGGAATATCTTCAGATTTAGCACAAACATCCACATGGACTGATTAGATTTCAGAGGTCAGAGGTCAAGGTCGCTGTGACTTTACAAACACTTCACATTTATAGCAGTAATTTAAATAGTCATACACTAATTATTACAAAATTTTGCACAAATGTTTACTAGAAAAAAAGGGAAACTTAATGAGGTGGAATTTTTCAAATTCAACTGAAAAACTGTAATTATACAAAATAATCAGATGCGAACATACTTATCTGCTTTTGGAAAATCAGGTAAATTAAAGGAACAGATCACTTTTTTGCAAAATACAGTTAATTGTGCTCTTGTTTAGATTTAAATAAGAAGATTGATAGCACTCAGCTCTGTGTACCAGTTAGCTCAGCTCTAATTGGGCAAAAAAAAAATCATGACTTCAGCACCTCTACAGCTCACTAATTAACAAGTTATATATCCTCTTTGATTAACCCCTTCAAACAAAATGACAGATAGACCACAGATAGATTTTTTTCCCATGTCCAACTGGGAGGAAGCCAGAACACGCTGGAGAGATTATGCCTCTCGGCTGGCTTGGGAACACCTCAGTGTCCCCCCAGGAGAGCTGAAGGAGGTGGCTGGCATGAGGGAGGTCTGGGTATCTTGAATGAGAGTGGTGCCCCTTTCAACCAGGACCCGGATAAATGGCAGAAAATGGATGGAAAGATTTTTTTTTTTTTGGTTGGGTGAAGACCAGCAGAGACTTCAAGAAGCTGCTGCTTCTTTTATTTAAATTAAACAAACAAGATCCAGTGAGTGTATTTGTAAGCTACATTTTTATCACTCAGACATGAGACCTCTTACGAAACTTTTGATAAGACAAAATTGCATGAATGTGAAATTCTTGCAGATACAATACAGCTATAAATAAGACTTGCTGATTGTCACCATGGCTTTAAAAGGTCTAGCACAAAATAGATATTGCAGTGATCCTTTAAGCTTCCTCTGTGTATAGCAGAATCTTTACAGGTAGAAAAATCTGTCATCTCGCTGTATACACAAGGTTTAGGTTAAATATATGTCACGTTACATGATATCCAACACGTCTGTATTCCAGATTCAGTTGCTTTGATTGAACCTGAACAAAATAAACTTAAAATGAGAGCTTAAAGAGAGTCTGACCTCTATTGAATATCAACCCACAAGAAGTACTTGTCCTGTTGTGATCACAAAACAGTGTCATTATCAATTTTTGTATACACAACAGAAGCAAATGGGCTGCAGAACTGTGGACAATGTAAATGTATGAGCATGCCTACATGTATGTGTGTGCATGCGTGTGTTTGTGTACACGCCTGCTGACATAAATGTGGGACTGGAATCAGACACAGCCTGATGACTTCTTTGTTATTCTGCAGGTAAATAAGTCAATTTTAGGCCTGTTTTTAGAAGTGCTACCTTTGGTGGAAAAAAATCGACTTTTTACTTTTTTGTGGAAAGAAATGTCCCCAAATTTTCTTAGTTGACAAAATTTAGTTTGGATTATTTACATCCAAAAAAATAAACTTATTAAGTATTAAGTTTTTAACAATCAGATCTATCCAAAGTCCTTTCAGAAGCTAGTCTTACCACTTAGCCAAGTTATTTTGAAGCATTATTTAAATTAACTTTAATTTTAGTGGTCACTGGAGATAAAAACTGCATGTACGGAATCATCTGTCAAATCTGATTTTAAAAAAATGCTTAAAAACTTTCCTCACTTTGCCTAAAAATAAGGTTTCATAAAACTTTTTCCCCTGGAAGATAAACATCTACCACCATCTTTGCTGTTGCAGAATTCTCTCATAGATTTAAAGTCAGAATTATTTGAGTGCCATGTCTCACTCTTATGATCTATTTTTTTAAAAATGTACCAAGTAACATAGTTGCTTGGTATCATGGTACTTTCTTTAGACAAACACCAAGAAAACAAAGGAAATGATTTTTGATTTCAGAGAAAGTACAAAGAATCAACAACGAGTAGCTATTATTGGTGACTGTACTCAAATTGTAAATGAATATAAGTATTTAGGGACAGTAATTGATGAAAAACTGTTGTGGCTTTCCAACACAAGTGCCATTTACCATAAATGATTATAATTATACTTCACAGGGAACCTGCGACACTTTGATGTGGATGCCCACTGGTTATTTTCTGCTGTTCATTTGCAGAGTATTTTATTTTTAATTTAGAATTTTTCTCCTTTATTCCCTGGTATTTCAAGCTGTCTGTAGTTAAGTGCAGTAACATTTAAGGTGAACAGCAATGCAGTATGACACAGCTTAGTGAGTCTGAGTTGCAGTCATCAGGAGGCAGGTACAGGTACTGCCCTTGTGGGCTTTTTATACAGTTTATACCTTCCAGTAACTGTTAAACAAACCCAGGTGACATGAGGTGTGTTTCTACTTTGTGGTGGTTTGATTTTTGGTGACATCGCTGCTGTTGTTAAATGTATGTCGGTAATTGTGGTGTCCTTTTGTTTTGATTGTATTTATCTAAAAGTTGGCACAAACTCAAACTGAATTTTCAAAAGGAAACTAACTTACTAAACATAACCCATGGAGCTCCTAAATCCTGACAGTGAATAAGTTTCTTGCACAAATCAAAATGCAAACAAACACTGTGTTGATTTTATATCTACTCATCTTGTTTGCTCAAGTGCAGAGAAAGGCACCGGTTTTCTGAAGATCGTATTTCCTCTTTACAGATTTACAATGCTGGCTTTCATCCATCCTACTCCCTTGTCAAAGTCCATTTGATCATTGCTAATTGAAGGACAATGGACAATAAATGGAGGTTGAGTTTCTCTGGAAAGGTTCCTTGTAGTTTAGGTCCGTTTGTGAACACACCTTTCCTGGTCTGACTTTATCTGGAGGCATTTTATGTAGACAACACCACAACTCATCAAGTTTAGTTTTTTGCAAAAAAACAAACATCAGTGGTGGTCTATACATCACACAAACACTGAACAAAGCAGGCAAAGAAAACAACTTCAGGGGTGCCAGTTGAGCAGGCAAGCCATATGCCGTAAAGCTATTGCGGAGACCCTGGTTCAAGTCTATCCTGGGCCATTTACTGTGTATGTGATATGTTCTATCATAATAAAGGCTAAAAAGCCCTCAAAAACGATCTATATTTTCAGTGTGAAATTGTATATATGTGTATCTATCTATCTATCTTACATCGTGGCCGCAGTTTGAGTAAAACAATAAAAAAGCTCTCTTGTTCAAAAAAAAGTTTATTGTAGTTGGGCCCTTTATGAGTTAGTTACAGCAAATGTGTTTGCTGTGTTTCATGACAGAAAGCTGAATAAGTAAACAGTATATCCACTCACTGACCACTTCATTAGGTACACCTGTTCAACTGCTTGTTAACACCAATATCTAATCACCCAATAACAGGTCAGCAACTTAATGCAGTTATGCACGACATGCTGATGTTTAAATCGAGCATCAGAATAGGGGAGAAAGGTGATTTAAGTGACTTTGAATGTAGCGTGGTTGTTGGTGCCAAAAAGGCAGGTCAGAATATTTCAGAAACTGCTGATCTACTGGGATTTTCCCACACACCCATATCTAGAGAATGGTCCGAAAAGAGAAAATATCCAGTGAGCGGCAGTTCTCTGGGTGATAATGTCTTGTTGGTGCCAGAGGTCGAAGGAGAATGGCCAGACTGATTCGAGCTGAGAGGAAGGCAACAATAACTCAAATAAACACTTACTACAACCAAGGTATGCAGAAGAACATCACTGAGCGCACAACACGTCAAACCTTGAAGCAGATGGGCTACAGCAGCAGAAGACCACACCTGGTATCACTCCTGACAGCTAAGAACAGGAAACTGAGGCTACAATTTGCACAGGCTCACCAAAATTAGACAATAGAAGACTGGAAAAACGTCGCCTGGTCTGATGAGTCTTGATTTCTGCTACAACATTCAGATGGTAGGTCAGAATTTGGCACAAACAACATGAAAGCATGGACCAAAGTCTCTGAGAAATATTTCCAGCACCTTGTTGAATCTATGTTGTGAAGAATTAAGGCAGTTCTGAAAGCAAAAGGGCGTCCAACCCGGTACCAGCAAAGTGTAACTAATAAAATGGCCATCGCCCCCCCTAATTGTAATAATAATAACAATTATGATGAAAAAAAAATCAGCAAAAACATTCATAATAAGTAAATTACATTAGTAATAGTAAGAAAGATGTAAATAAATGCATAAATGAAGAAAAAGTCTTTATATTTAGACGTGTCCTTTGAGCTGATTACTCAAAGATAAGGCAACGTTTCTGCCAGTCTGAGTTTAATGTTGCTGATGTTGAAATGAAGATTTATTGTATTGTTTTCCTCATTTGGCAAAATTTGCATCAAATGAATACCAAAAGTATGAATGTCAACATTTACTCCTTAAGCATTTGCTGGGTGGGATCACAAATGACACATTTCATTGAGCAAGTAGCCTGACGTGAAAAAGCAAAAGCAAAACAAGTGTAGCTACTGTTCCTCCCGGTGATCTGATAACCTTCATGTGACCTCCCTCTTTCACCATGTAGTTGACCTCTCTCTGTAGTGTGGCCGTTTTACAATGATTGAAAAGTTCAAGTTAAAAGCCAGTCACGGTTTAGTGGGATATATTAGGTCATTTGTTAATAAGCCAGAAGAGGGGAGTTCAGGCTGTGCTGCTAAATATTCTTATAAGGCTGATTTACAGCTTTTAAAACACATGTACATAAACTATTGGACAGTAAAGCTGCTTTTAAAAGGAAACTATTACTAAATGGTGGTTAAATTATTTAACTAGGTTTATATTTGTATTTGTACAAAAATATAAATAACTCATACATTGAGCAATCTCTTATTTTTGTTTCAGCTCACACCTGTTTGAGTGCTATCAAATAATCTAACCAATGATGCTATTGTCCTATTGTCCTGTACAAACTGGACGGGGCTGTTGTCCAGTAACAAGAAAATAGTCACAAGGTTGGAAATTCTGGGAATCAGCACTTAGGGGAGAAAATACAAAAAAGGATGCAGAAAGTCCATTATACAATGTAGGTGGAGAAAGTCCTTTGTTCTCAGCCATGTATGGTTCAGTGCTCACTCAGAAGATGATATAAGGTTGCCATAATTGTATGCTTTTATTATTGAGGAATCATATATAAAAATAAAAAGCAATCGTTTTTCAGTTAGTTTGACTGTTTTCCCTAAATAAGCAGGACACTTCTTTTTTTTAGCAGCTTTTACACAAAAAAGAGTGATTAGTGCATTTTTGGAACCTACTTTCAGCTGCAGATTAATAAACCTTTAGTGCAGTGAGTATTTAGACAGCAGGATGGGGTGTGTGTGACTGACTCCAAATAAACTGCAGTGCCCAGGTTCATTGCAAGCATGACATTATTTAGATAATGTAAAACTATGTCAACAGACAGACCTAAGTGAATTAATGAAATAATTAAGAATAGCAGCCACTGAGAATGGGAAACATGTCACTAAGTGCAGCTGTGGGGTTCACTGCTGTGGTTTTTATGGTGTTTTTGAGACAACAACAGAGCTGTGCAGCACAGAGAAATACAAACATCAGACAAACAACAATGGTCAGTAGGGCTGTCAACATTTGGCAAAATTCACGTTCGAGTATTCCTTCAAAAGTGAAAAATAAAGCAAAACAACCCACCCAGAGTCGAACCACTTGAATATCACAAGAGTTCAAACCAGTACAACTAGAGACATATTTACTCTATAGAGACATTTATACATTTATTTCAGCAGAAACAGATCTTTTAAAAGACTTGCATACCTGCACATTATATAATAAACAAATAAAAATAATTAGCAGAAGTTATGTAGAATGAACATTTGACACCCTGGGCAAAGTCTGCTGTGGAAAAACACGGAACAACACTGTATTTTCCTCAATATAACACAGGATATAATCAAACTGATGGTGTCAGGATAAATGTGACATGGCTTTCTTTCCTCTGCACCTTTTTTTTTTTGGATTTGGAATCCATATCTAGGCAAATTTTTTAGTAAAAGCAGACAAATGCCTATATCTGTCCGTAGATGCCCCTAATTAATAGCCTGAATCACTCCTCACACCAGCAGTGTGTTTGAAGCCTGCAATAGCAAGAGCTGCACCTACAGCACACACCTGTTCCAACTTTGCCACACAGTATGTAATATTGCAGGTGGGTGTTTACTCTGTTAACCCTGCGTTTAAATTTTATTTTTATATTTGAATTTAGAATATCCGTTTACAGCTTTACCTGTGAGAACGTTTTTTCTTTTGGCATGAAAATCACCAGGCAGTATAACTTTGCTAAATGGTAGATATTTAATTTTTTAAAGTTAATGCCAAGTTATTTAGGGAAGGTTTGAGGACAGCTTTTTTATTTCTTCCCATTTCAAGGGAGTCTTTAACCAAGATTGAGTAACATCAGTGTCAATCATTACTAAGATGCAAAGCCAGTGGAAATGTTCCTAAAACCCACACAGGTATTCATTCAACAGCTAGCCAATGACCTCTGCTCCATCACTCACTCTGTCACACAGCAAACTGGAGCAGTCAGGACCGGAAAGTACAAACAAAGCAATGAGTGGTGAATGTTCCAAATGTGACTGAATAACCAGAGAGTTTTTTTTTTTTTTTTTTTTTTTTACATCTGTTACTCCCTCTTTAATTCTTCAACCACACACACTCACCCATAACCTTGCTCACAGAGGAGATAGTGTACATATAAAAGGCTGAGTCCAGGGTTTCACACACTTCTGAAGTCACTGCTGACTGCAGACTGTGTCAGGATTGAGGATACAAAGTCACAGACAGAGTAGTGGAACAGTAGTGAGAGTGAACGAGAGTGAGTAAGACAGAAGAAGCCCTTGGCACTGGCTGCTTTGACCTCCTGAGGTTATACGGGCGCAAGAAAAAGGACATTTTATTGGCTTCTTTTCTTCAGTCTTTATTTATTTGTTCAAATGCGACGCTGTGGATATGAGTACTTGTGGCTGTTGGGGTCAGTGTTGCTGATCTGCTTCATCTCAACAGTGACGGCTGAAGCAGCGCTAACCCAACAAGAGTCCCATCGGAAGTCGTCTGAGTCCAGCTCAAACCAATCTGAACATGGTCAAAGCTCCATCACAGGAATTCCCGTCGTGAGCTTTAAGTGGCACCATGTGGAGACCCCTTATTTAGTGGCATTATGGGTGTTAGTGGCTTTTTTGGGTAAACTGGGTATGTAACACGCATCATAGGGTATAAATCACGGGGCGGCTGTGGCTCAGGAGATAGAGCGGGTCATCTGCTAATCGGAAGGTTAGTGGTTCGATCCCTGGCTCTCCTAGTCTACAAGTCGACGTATCCTTGGGCAAGATACTGAACCCCAAGTTGCCCCCGATGCATTCATCGGAGTGTGAGTGTTTATGAATGTTAGATAGAAGCACTTGTGTTTTGAAAAAAGTGCTTATGTGAATGTGGCATGTACTATAAAGCGCATTGAGTAGAAAGGTGCTATATAAGTACTATTTACCAAACATTATAGAAAAGTTTCTTTTTTACAACCTGTTTATTACATGAGATGATAACAGGAGCAAAGATCTTTCAGCCTGTTTTAGTCATATCACACATAGTTTGCTTGTAAGAATCAGAGGAGATAATAATATTATTAATCATATTTTTAACTTTAGGTACATGTAGTGTTGTCCTCTGATTGAGTGACTCAACTGCATAGTGAAAACAGTACAACTGCTCTTTTATAAAAAAAAAAAAATTAAAAAAAAAGAAAAGAAAGGAATACTTTTACCCTTAAAGAAACTATAGCTCTTTAACTTAAAAGTTTATTTATAGTGTTACCATCACAACTAAAACCTTTTTAAATCTCTATGGAGATGTGGTTTTAAAAAGCTTCACATTTTGATTCTGTAAACTCAGATTAGTGCACAGATTACACATGTGCAAACTGAGTTCTGCTCACTTCAAACCAGTGAGAAACAAAAACACAGATACAGAAATCTCATCGACTGTGAAATAACTAAAGGTCTTCTCACTTTGGCAGTCACAGAGAACCACATTTCTCACAGTGAGAGGTTAATAGTGTAAACAGATCTTTACCTTCGTCAGTGAGGTTATGTGATTGGTTTGGTTGGTTTGTTTGTTTGCAGGATTAGTCATAAATCAGATTTCCATTAAAGAATTTACCAGAGGTGCTAATTGGTACAATTTAAAAGATGGATCCAATAATTTTTTGAAGGGTTTTGAAGGGTCGAAACTGAACATTTCTCATCATATAGAAATACAAATTATTTTGGGGAAAAAAAGAAAAACTGAGACAATCTCTTGATGTTCTCAAGAAAACACCACATATCCAGATCTCCTTTGGGATAGAGGATAATTTATCCATGCACTGTAATACGAATCCTGTATGTAACAACATGGCATGCTGTTTGGATGTCTGGCTTCTGCATATTTATACTGAGATTCACAAAAAGTTTACACTTTTTACAGTCACCTTATTGTTTAATAGTGAAATGTTTCTGCATTAAAAAAAATAGTTCTAAAATTTTGGGTTCTTAGTTTCTGAACCTCAGGTGCTGAGAACTATACTTGAGTAAAACTGTTTGAGTTGCATTTGCACGCTTGCACAAAAATAAACACAGCAGTGAAAAACTGTATAGCTAACAAATGTTTCTGTAACTTTATCTTCAACCACTTTTAAATGAAAATATGCACAACATAACAGTAACCCTGTGGGGTGAAAAAGAAATCAACTTCTCTGAAATAGGTGTAATGCTGTGGGTCAGTAGGTTTTATTATCAAATAAACTTTAGTGACACTTCATCGGCCCATTAAGCAAGAGTCTGAGCAGAGAGGTTTCATCCTTCCATCCACCACGCTGGTTAATCATATGCCCAGAACAAAAGGGAAAGGTGCTTTTTTTAGACAAGTGCAACAGTTGATCATTTGCCAATTTTGCAACCTCACAGGAGTTCTACCTTTGTGGTTTAGTTGCAGTGCAATGAAGGTTTACAGGTTTGCCAGCTCCAACCTGAACACACGCAGATCAGCCACAGATCCAAAGAGAATTCATGTTTTTGATCATTATTATTGATTATTGGTTCTTCTCTCTTCTCCTCTCAGTCATTGAGGCCAACCATCATGTCACCAACATCATACCTGAGAGCGCCCTGCTCATCTGCTTCGGTTTCATTTTGGGTGGGATGGTTTGGGGTGCAGACAAGGTGCAGACCTTCAGGCTCACCCCGACAGTCTTCTTCTTCTACCTGTTGCCTCAAGTCATCCTGGACACAGGCTACCACATGCCAAACAAGCTCTTCTTCACCAACCTGGGGGCCATCTTGGTCCACGCCGTCTTTGGGACCTGCTGGAATGCCGCCAGCTTGGGGCTGTCGCTGTGGGGCTGTCACATGGGAGGAGCCATGGGTAAGAGAGGCTTTTTACTTTATTTAATTTCAGCACGCCTGCTGCCACTTAAAGTTACACAGAGGACGGGGAATGTATCAGAGTATTAGTTTCTGTTTGTGAGGCGCCTCCTCAGGGGGACAGCTGAAGGTGGGCATGAGAGAGAGGTCTGTGTGAGGTGAAAGAGACAGATTTTTTAAAATAGCAGGACGTTAGTTCCTGTACTGGTCACTAGTTTGACACCTGATCTGACACGACATTTGTGTTTAAAATCACTCTTCTTACTGTAGACTACAGACTGTATATAAAAGATGGATGTAGCCACCATGACATCATTCGTTGGTTTTGGATGCCACATTTTGAAGTCCAAAAACCAGTTTTAGCATTTTGGCTACTGCTGTGTTGGTTTTTTTGGAGCAAGAAGTGACCATATTTGGACAAAGGGTGGAGTCCTAAGTTGTCAGCTAAGGCTAACAAGTTTGGTTAGCAAGCTGCTTTCACAAAGTGTATGGCTGCAATTAGTGATGGCTGATCGAGGCTTTGTTGAAGCTTCGACACTTGGTTCATTACGCAAGGCTTCAATGACACAGTGCTCAGTGCTCGAGCAGGACAAAATGTAAATGGTGCTGCTCCATTCATGAGATACGCTCTACAAATATAGACTGATGCAATTTTCACATGGGACTGGTGCAAATACACATTATATTATAGATTTTGGTAAAGTATGTTTTGGGGTTCGTTGGTAAATGGGTGTGTGGGAAAAGAGGGTGTGCTTGGAAAACAGGGCAGGGGGTGTGCTTGTGCAACTGGTTATGAGTTTTTATTAAGAAATAACATTTTCTCCACAGTTTTTGGACTCAAGTGGTTTCTTCTTTTACACACTAATTCCCCAGCATTGGAAAAAACACACACGGCACAGATGAGGCTGGGGTACACAGGAAATGCTTGGCTACTTGATAGAGGTTTGGATAAACAGTTTTGTGGGTGGCCCCAGTATGTGAGGGGGTCTTCAGTTCTTTCCAGGGGAGGATCAGCCAGGTACCAGTTCACTTCCACAATTGCTTTAGCAGCGGCTCCATCTATCTATCTATCGATCAATCGATAGATAGATATATCTAACGTTAATCAGGACTCAGACTACCTATCTATGTAACTATGTCTATATCTAACTATGTAACTAATTTATATATCTATTTCTATACTATGTACTGATCTATCTACACTGATTCTCTACAAAATACACAATCTTAACACTACTAATTCTCAAAGCAACTAATAACAACAGCAACAAAACCAACCTACTCTGCAACAAAAAAAACAAAAACAAATGAACGACACTAAATAGGGATACCCTACCCCGTGACACACTCGTTCATTCGCTAAATGATTCACATGAGAAGCCGAACCAATCAGGTGGTTCGTATGAGTGCTTCGGACATCACTCAGACCAAACCACGCCTCGGCACAGTGGTTCGATACGTTTGCTTCATGAGCTACCGCGTATGTGTCTGATCCTCGGGTGTCAGAGGACCATCACTAGCTGCAACAAACAGACACAGATACCGGCTAATCAGTGCTTAGTAACAGACTATTAAAATACTCGAATTGTAGCACAAATACTGAAAGACAGACTTCTTGGGTTGTCTGTATTACACATTCTGTCTCACGCTGCTTTTTAATGTTGTATGTTGAGCATTTTAACATGGGAGTCTATGGGGATTGACTTGCTTTTGGACCCTGCCTTAAGCAGCCATTAGAGGAACTGTATTTTTATGCACTTCAGCATTGGCTTCATTTTTCAACCCAGAGGACGGCTACTTGTTCTGGACACAAAGACAGGAATCACAAATCATATTTTTACATCCACAGTGACTTACACCAGTGTTGTAGTTTCTGTGTCTGTGTGAAACAGGCAAGTCGCCTGAGAAAAGTTTTCTTGTGAAATTTTCTCTGCCTTTTTGAACACATTGCAAACAGGGGTCACTGTTTTGCCTTTTATTTGTGAACTTGATCAAAATGCAAACAAATAAAAGCAAAACTAAAGCAATGACCACAGTGTCAGGCTTTGGAAACCAATGGACTAGGATGAGAATGTCATGTTTTGGAGAGTGATGATGTGCGGACCCAAAAGCAGAACTCAAAAACCAAAAGCAAGCAATTTATTGGCTGATAAAGTCCAAACATAATCCAAAACAAAGTCCAAGAAACAAAGTAACAAAAGTCCAAGTGGGACACACAGAGAAAGTAGCAGACAGGAAACCAGTAAGATGCAACAAAGAACAAGGGGAGACTGGGGCTATTTGTACTAAATGACCTACTAGGGCAATCAGGGGAATAGGGAATAGCTGTGTGCAACAGGTGAGACAAATCAGGGATAACAAAATAAAACCAAATACAAAGCACGAGAGACGAGAGACTACCAAAATAAAACAGGAAATCAGTGGCTGAAACTTTGACAAGATCCTAACACACTCATACTTGACATAGGAAAACGTGGGGGGAGAAAGCTAGGAAAAATAACGTAGGCAACTATACAAAATCAACCCTAACCAGAATTCAAATGGAGATAAATTGAAACCAAGAACTAAAGGCTCAAGATACATGAAACTCAAATATGACAATAAACAAGCTAAGAACACAATAAGACATCAAATAATGAACAAGAATTGAAAATCCACAAAAACTCAAAACTCTGGGTTCAAGACCCAGGACCACGGCAGAGAACTGCTGTTATTTAATGATTTTATTTAATGATAAGAGACTGGAGAGAGGTTGGACATGGACTTATGCTACTAATGACAAGGAGGATTATTAACAGATTTCATGGCATTTCATGTTGAGATACCTCAGTCTGGACCAAAGTAGCAGACTGACCACAGTAAGGCTTACTTTGCCATTCTTAGAGTTCATCCTCAGCTACATTAATTATAAGCCTGATTTAATGTATTTCCTGCCCTCTGTATCTGTGCAGGCAATTTGGACATCGGTCTGCTGCAGTATCTTCTTTTCGGCAGTCTGATTGCAGCTGTGGACCCCGTGGCTGTCATCGCAGTGTTTGAGCAGGTCCACGTCAACGATGTCCTCTTCATCATGGTATTTGGAGAGTCGCTGCTCAACGATGGTGTAACAGTGGTTCGTATGCTTCATTGGTGTTCTTACCTATCGTATAGAATTGTTTGTGAGATTGCTGAGACATCCATCATGGAAAAGTACACTTGAAGTGTAAAGAAAGTAAACACTTCAGCGCCTCAATGTAAGGAGTTTTACCCTGAGTGAGGTCACCTGAACGCCTCTGGTCAATAAATGGGTTCTATGAGGTGGTTAACATAAAAAGAAGTATTGAGTTAATTTGTTATGAATCATGAAATTCCAGCCTGTTCATTGCTGAAACTACAATGAAGTTTTTATTGATTTGCACACCAATCATTAGGAGTTTGCTGTACATCCATATGTATTTTGTGGATTTTCAAAATAGTTTATATATATATATATATATATATATGTATGTGTGTGTGTGTGTGTGTGTGTGTGTGTGTGTGTGTGTGTATGTATATACAGCTCCGGAAAAAATTAAGAGACCACTCCAAAATTATCAGTTTCTCTGATTTTGCTATTTATAGGTATATGTTTGAGTAAAATGAACATTTTTGTTTTATTCTATAAACTACTGACAACATAACTCCCAAATTCCAAATACAAATATTTTCATTTAGAGCATTTATTTACAGAAAATGAAAAATGGTCAAAATAACAAAAAAGGTCCAGTGTTTTCAGACCTCAAATAATGCAAAAAAAACAAGTTCATATTCATTTTTAAACAACACATTACTAATGTTTTAACTTAGTAAGTGTTCAGAAATCAATATTTGGTGGAATAACCCTGATTTGCAATCACAGCTTTCATGCGTCTTGGCATGCT
>VUQI01013937.1:16511-32822 GCA_015106735.1 Paratilapia polleni
TTAATTATTTGGGTGATGATAGGCCCCAGTCACACAGGCCTAGAGACCTGTCAGGCATGCAAACTCACAGAAGCCTCAAGATCAGTTTATTGGTTAAGTAACTTTCAAACTCACGTTACAAGGAATAAATCCGTTTTTAATGCCCTTTAAAATCTTATTTTACCAGGTAGTTTAGTAATTATCAGACATTTTTTCCACCCAGTCTGAATTTCTTTTGTGCATCCAGCATCTAGTGGCCATTAGAAGTACTACAGTACTCTCAAACCATTTTTGCACTGGCCTCAGCCCCCTACCTCCTGCTTTAAATACGTGACCTAAAAACTCAGAGATCACTTTTGGACTTTCACATGTGTGTGTGTGTGTGTCCATTGCATCAAATGAGCTGTTCCCAACTGGGGACAACAGGGCAACGCAGTGGTGTGTGGGAGCTGATACCAGGCCTGTGAGATATAAATAGGACCTCCCTGCAGTCTGCATCCACCAGCAGCATATGATTATTATCTATGTGTTGTAGTGTTGTATAAGCCTCGGTCTTTGGAGATTTTATTTTCGTGGTTTTGCACAAAAATGAATGCCTTCTCTTTTCTTTTGAAGTCTAACCGTGTGGTGTTAATGTTTGTGTTGGCAGTGTGTATTTCAAAAGCAAAGGTGGTTTGAACGACGGATAATTTTGTCTCTGCTCCCTGCAGGCCACATCCAGGACGCTGTTTACTGTAGGCATACTGCTAGCACTTCCATTTAGGTGACTGGGCATTTAGTGGGAACAAAGTACCACAACATGACACATGAATTTCCCAAGTAAGGCCTAAGTCATGGGGTTACTCATGCTAACAAGATCAATTCATGTGTGTGTTTCACACATCCTGTTTCCTTCTTTCTTGATTAAAATCAGGCTCTTTTAAGTCCACTTCTGGAGCTGGGAAATAATGACGATAGGTGAGAGCTGTGCGACTCATTTTGGTGTCTTGTAACCAGACTGTGTATGAGGCTGACTTTTTAAACCATGTAGATTTTGGATCATAATGTAAACTTCCACTTTGAAAAGATGGAGTTGTTCCCTAACATACGTGGAGTGAGTGCATCAGAGCCATTATTTTTCAGTACCAATCAAGTGGCATCTTCAGATTTTTGTCTGTGCAACACAAATGTATCCAAGTCAGTGAGTATAATTTAGACACTTTAAGTTATTGTTACAATTGTGATCTTGTGAATAATTGACTAACTGCTCCATATTTCCATTTGGTTGACCTCATGAAGAGACATTATAAGAGAGAGACATGGCAAAGAATGCTTAATTTAAATCTAAGGGAGAACAACAGCACTTCCGGGGGAGAAAAAAAAACTTCTCAAACCTTATTGTGGAACAAAGTCAGCATACTTTTTGAACGTTTTTTTAATGTTTTAATGTGACCATCAAAATAAAAGTTAATTTAGATAATGCTTTAACATAACTGCCTAAATTAATGTGGAGGTGTTTCAAGATGGCTGCCGAGTGGCGAGACTTGCTCCTAGAAGGACTTTGCCTCATGTCAGAGGCTCAGAAAAGAGAGATTATGTTATATTGCTCTAAATGTCAATAAGACTCTAGCTGCTGTTTTTGTGTCACTGGTTTGGCATTTGCATCTGTCCATTAAAGACTTCTGAGTGTGGTATGCATCGCTACCTGCTCTTTTAAACAGCAGTGGTTGACTTGCTGCATCAGTAGTTTCACAGTAGCATTTGTTTGGTTAGACCTTTTTTTTTTTTTTTCTTTCTTCTTGCCAAAAAGGCTGCAGCTGATCTCAACACATGCAGCAGTTCCTCAGGCTGTTCTGTGGTGTCGATGGTGAAGAAAAAAAGCTCTGCCAAATTTTGTGTAAAGCACATGAGAGAGACGAAGAAAGTTATCAGTGTGCCGCATTCTTCTCTGAGTGTGGACATTGTAGAGAAAGAGAAGGAGGTTGAAGGAGTGATGAGTGAGGTGAGGAAGAAGAAAGGCAGGCGTGCAGGTATGTTTTGCATTTGAGACTTGGTGTGTTTGGATTGGCCTATGTTTTTTTTTTTTGTTTTTTTTTTCTGTCATCTCCTGGTGAATGCTGTCTAGGAAAGCGATAATACAATAACAAAACACTGAGCTGAGGTTAGAGGTCCCGGATAAGATCAGAGAAAGGAGACACAAAACTTTGTTAGCCTTTTTTTCCCCCTCACAGCTTGAATATGGCCCTTCGTCAAGGTAAAAGTAAAGGAAGTTTGACTCCAAACACATCTGGAGATCCTCAGAGGACAGAGAGGATGAAAAGAAAGGGAAAACCCTGGGAACGGAGACGGCCAAGCCCCCAGTGGGATACGGCGAGAGGAAGTGTGTGTCTGTGTTTTTGTGTATGTGTGTGTGTGTGTGTGTGTGTGTGTGTGTATGTTCTCTAGTCAGTGCTGAGTCATCGCTGGGCTGGCCAGGCAGATAGAAACAGGCTTCTGGGGGGGCCAGCTGGAGGGGCAAAGGGGGGCACGCTCTGAGCATGCTCTGAAAAGTACAGGAAGGGAATTAGTTGTTGTGACAGGACACATGAACTTTAGTGACGCAATATTTCACGATGCCAACTTTTCACTGCCTTATTGACGCACGTGTCCCCTTGATATGTTTGATGGTTCTAATGAAAAAACTGCAGGCTTATTTAAAGATGTGACCTCACAAATTTTATAGTTCTTCATGTCAGAAGGTTGTCTCTCAGGACACGGAGAGAGATGAGATAACGAGACGCGTTGCTCCATGTTTTGGCCCGACCACAACGACCCCCCCACCCCCACCCCCTGTTTCTTGTGGTTGTCTGTGATCTGTTGGACCACAGTCTGTGACTCCCCCCCCGATACACACACACACACACACACCAGCCCACACACACCCGTATGCACAAGCACTTTCACACTTCCTGTATGCCGAATAGACTCTTCTCTGCTGCACTGGAGGAAGATGGTATGTACTGTAGGCACATGTCGAAGTTAGAGAAGGTTAAAGCCCTGTTAATGATACTGCAGCTTAAGTCTTATTGTCAGTCTGTTCAACTGTTGCTCAACATTTCATTATGGGAAGACATGCAGGGCAGAAAAAGAAGCAGCTCTAGATGATATATAATACATTTTGACTTCTTTTCCTAAAAGCACCTTTAGGTTTTGTTAGTGTTATGGTACAATATTCTACCTTTGTTCACTGCTTGAGTCAGCCATCATTGACCTATGCAACAAATCCTTTCATCCTAAAGTTCATATTCAGAGGAACTTATAATCCTGTAACTCAGTGAAACTTAAATACTTTTAATGGTCATAGTTTAAATGCATCATAAAAAAATAGCAACTCTGACACACCACTTAAATGTTTTTAGCTATCCTGGTTTTGTTTATATTGTGACTTTACATTTATGTGGAACACATAAGAAGAAATCTGGTTATGCATATATGTGCTGTATATCCTAGTTGCTGAGTGTTGTATGTCTGTAGTGTTTACAAACACAAAGTGGCAATTTTTATAAATCATTATTCTGTCTTCTCTCAAAGATTAAGCTTAAATGAATTTCCGTGTGTGTGTGTGTGTGTGTGTGTGTGTGTGTACTTCTTCAGTGGTAGGTTTTAGTGCCTTATAACTAAGCACCAACTTCCAGGGTTAGGAAAATTAAGCCAATGTAGAAGAGCCAAGGACTGCAGATGGCCACTAATGGCCACTTGAAGGTGGCACCAAAAGCGAGTCAGTCACCATAGACTCTCATGTTAAAAAGCCCACATTTAGTGCAGAAATAAAACATGTTGACAGTTTAGTACAAAAAGCAGTTCTGGTCTCTACAGCTGAATTTCCCCTTCAGAATTATTTTTTCCTGTTTCCTGTTTAAATTGTATTCAGACTTAAAGTTATGCATTATGAGGGATAGCTGACATTCTGGTTTAAGCCTGTTCCTCACTAGACAAGCTGACAATCCAATTTAATATCACAGTTGATTACAGCTGCACCTTGCTAACTGAGCTATCTAGCTTGCGCCAGCACTAGGTGATAACTCCTCAGCTCTACCTTCTAGTCCCATATCCGGTTGAAAACAAAAAAACTAAGTCCACATGGGTGAAATTTATTTTTTAATATACTGTCTATGGCTGTTCCTGTCTGCCTTAGAATTTAATATGTCAGCATTTCAAGATTTTATCCTGTCTAAATGGCCAATCACATTGAACTTTTTTCATTTCCAAAAGATACAATTCTGCTTCATTTTACCAAAATGAGACACTTTTCATTGCCACTGTTTGTTTGTGTGTTTAAACATCATTTGCCTCATGCTACACCTGAACAGATGGTGTGCACCATTCAGAAATCTGGACAAGGTGTGTCCAGATGCTCTAGCTACTGTTTTTGGGGTCTCTCAAAACTGGGATAAAACCGGATCATACCTGGGCTACTCATTTCCAAGTCAACACACTCATTGTGCCGACTTTATGCTGTCTGCATACCCAGAAGTTCCACTTTAGGATCAGTTAAGGCCTGCTGTAGTTATTTGAAAGTGTGTTCTTCCTGTAACTGTGGGTTTAGTAAACACAGGGTCAGCAGGGTATAAACACATGACAGAATAGCAAATTGATGTTTTAAAAGAAAGACGAGCAGGGCTCATTGAATACTTAGGAATCCATCCTTCCTTTTTCTGATGAACTGTGTGGTTAACAGCTTAAACCACACACTTCTTTTAAATTACAAGAGTAGGATTTTTTTTTTTTTTTTTTTTTTTTTAACCATGGTGGACAGGTCGGAGCATGTATGCGCTGTACAGGAACAGAGCTGCTGCATGTTGACGTCTTCCTCCACTGAGTGATGCAGTACCTACAGTTAGTAATGTATTTGTGGGCGCTGACAAGGGAAATGGACCACAGTTTTAGTTTCAATTTGCTGATTATTACAAGAAAACCCACAGGTTTATATAGAGAAAGCCTTGTGAGATTAAGCTAAGCAGCACAGCGAACCAATGTGCATCAACAAAGCCAAAGAAGTGAAGCGGTGCACAGAACACACACAAAAAAACAAGTAGCAGAGATCTACTGTAGGAGGCCAAGCTGTCCAAGGCTGGCCAAACACCTCAGCCTCAGGGCACTCTATTACCTCCTGTCACATCTTTACTATCTGCTCTCGAAAAGGGGGAAAAGTGACCAAAAAGGGAGTTACTGGATAAAATGAGACTGTGTGTGTGTGTGTGTGTGTGTGTGTGTGTGTGTGTGTGGATACAGTTATATTTTGGGCTGGATGATTATTCAGATTTGAATTTAATTAATGATTTTAGATTTCAACAATTATGAAATCAGATAAATCAAGAGCACCTCTTTCCTTTACACTGGCGCATTTTTGCCCCTCCCAGAAAGCCCAAACTCACTCACTCACTGTTTAGTTCAGTTCGAGCAAAGATTAAGGAAGGAGAGCCTGTGGTCGGCAAGATCTGTCTAGCAGAACATAAAAGTCCTGAAAGGTTTCAGTAGGTGCCTGTAGGAGGATCATTAGTGGTTGCCTGCAGCTGTTGTTGTCTCCAGATCTTCTGAAGGTCTCTCACCAGACCTGCTTTCAGCAGCACGTGACTACGTGACTAACATGTCCTTAGGTCCACTGGCTTATCGGCTGTCTGTCACTCTGACTACCATGCTGGACTCCGCGGCATGTGAGACTGCTGCCACCTGGGTCCCTTGTTGCTCCACCTGCACCTGCAGATATTGTGATGGAGGCTACCTATACGAGACAGGTTATAGGTTCAAAAACACTCATTAGGCTGGGCCTACCTCCCTACCAGACGATCCTGTCCCCCAGCAACGCCACCCTTTTTTCCCCGAACTATTTGTTTTTCATTTTAATTATACTTAAAGGAAATCTGACAAAACAATTTTTTTAAGTTCACTAAATCCATGATATTTGTTAAGTTAATGAATAATTGTATTGAAGAATCAAGATTATCTAATAGTAAGTTATTGACCAAAATAATTATGTTTTATTATATATCTTGTCTAAAAACACAACTGACATGTTGGAGGGATCAAAAAAATGCAGAGCGAGCATTAAAATGGATCACATGTAAATACCCAAACACACAGATGGTCATGCAGGCATGATGGCTGATTGAGAAATTTTCTAACTGTACTTCCTCAGTCAGAGCCTCATTCACCAGCAGTCTGATTGAATAATTACCGCTTCCATTCATTTAAAATACTCGAGTCTCAGCCATCCATATCAGTCCAGTTTAGACCAGATTTAGTTTCTCCTTTCACTTTGTTCACCTCAGCTGTACGAGACAATTTTCCTACATTTCCTAAAATGTATGCACTTGCAGTGTTTTTTTTCCCCCCCTAACTGAATGGTAACCCATTGTCCTTTGAGTGAACTGTGGCCCTCTTTTGAGATACTCTAGGATACACTGGTCGATTGCCAGAGATTTTTTCGCAGGCCCATGTAATCCAATTTGTGCACTTACAGATCAAGCACAGATGAAATCTGACTTTTGAATGTTCTTTCTCAGTGTTTGAACTGTTTTAAACTTTGAAGCATTTGAAAATTTGCTTTAACTGTTTTGCCATTTCCCATGTTTAGTCCTGCATTTCTCGCACAACCCTTCACATTATCCTGATCTAATTGCATTCCCGTATCTCTCTTTTTGTTTGTCCCTCTATCTTTTTTCTTTCTTTTCTTCCACTCTTAATCCATTAATTTCTCTTTCCCTCCTTCTTTTTCTGTTCATCAGTGATTCTCATCCACTCTGGTTACTGCAATGAATGGTAACACCATCCATCCAGCCAACACCATAACAGCAGCAGGTCCAGGTGTGGCAGTTCCCCCTAGAGGCTGGAGGGAGTTCTGCGAGCTGCACGCCATCGCTGTAGCCCGGGAGCTGGCCGGACACTACCGGAGCTTTGCCCGAGAACGACCACAACATGACGTGCTTCCGCCAGAGACCTTTTCAAAGCAATTTACCGACCTCTTCCAGCAACACTTCTGCTGTGAGGTCGACAAAGATGGCACGCCACTTGGCCAGAACACAAGCTCTGCCGCCTCTGGTAGTGCTTCCTCATCATCTCTAGTGGTTCTTCCTCTTTCATCTCCGCCTGTGATCGGTCGAGTGAGGCCTCCGGTGCAGGACTATCGGGAGGCTGGCAGACCAAGTGGAGGAGCTGCTCTGCTGACTGCGTCACCAAAAGTGGAGCAGGAGCAGCCACTGAGATGCGCTGCGGGAAACTCCTTTTCAGGATCTCGCAGTATTTGCAGCGGGTCACTGCTGATTCATAGCCATAGCAACGAGGAGATCTCTGGCACAGATCGTCGCCAGGTATCTGAACGGTACTCTTCTGACTCCCTGACCTCGAACCCCGAACACTCTGAAGTCACACATTTTCCTTTCAGCAAAATCCGGAAGTCTGTAAAACAGTTTTTAAACAAATCACCCCAACCCAGTCCCCGCTCATCCCAGGACCTTTCTCCTAGAAACCCCAACCCCACCACCACCACCACCACCACCACCAGCAATCCCCCAAATAATGGTGACAGAGTGGGTGCAATTTCCTCCATCAGTGAAGAGGTGTCATCCTCTTCCTCCCACTCCTCCTCTGAAGCCACACCCTCAGCTGCTTCACATCGTTCTGGAGTAGTCCATCAATTCCTGAATCGTTTCCGTAACTTTCGCAGCAGCAAAAGCATGAGGCGGAGGAGGTCCGAAGTGAGCGGCTGCTGTAAAGAGGGCCAGCTGAGGTACTTGCTGGTGGATGAAACCATTTCAGACTCTCAGCCCCGCTGGCAACGCTGCCACCTGCTGGTCAGGAGGATCAGAGATGCTCAAGGAGGAAGAGGAGCAGTGGAGAGGTACCAGTTGGAGCTCTATGATCCTCCAAAGGTAGAAACACAAGCTTTTGCACACATTTTATATTAATGGTACACATGACTCACTAAACCCAGCTGTGGTTTTTATGATAATCTGTGGCCATTTCTTTAAAAACAGTTTACAGCAGATAAAAATATTCATTTTTATTTTTGAATTATCTCTCTACACAAAATTTGCCACATGAGAGTTGTGTCTAAAACAGCTTCAGGACTGTGTACAAAGAGAAAGATAACTTTGTCTTCACATCCTTATCAGTGGACTCTAGTAAATGTTTCATTTAAATTTAGGTGAGCTCACAATCAGATATTGTGGGGTGTCTTTATCTGGCATATAATTTGCAGAGAAATCATACAGATCAAATCATTAATGGTGCTATATGTAGGTATTTTATTTTGAAAGCTCCGCTGCTCCTAACCAGCTAGCCCTGGCCTGTCCTGTTTCACATGTACACAACTTGTCATGTGATCACATGAATTAAACTGTGAATTAAATATGTGGGAGAATTATCATTCATGTCATTGATTGTAAGATCATAATATGATCTTTTGGCAAGATTGCCAACCACTAGTTGCATGCTTGAAGTGGAAAAATTATAAATATTCCCCATTTCCTTTAAGTTTATTTATTTAGAAACAGTAGGCTAGTATCAATAGCTTTGTCTGCCTGCAATATAGTTTGCAGAGGGAAAAAAAAATCATGTAATTTAGTCAAAATTGTGCATGTTTCATATTTTTCTATCAGTCTGTTGGATATAAAAACCATCAAAGTGTGCAGGGTGTGTCTAAGACAAGAAGCTGCAGAAATACTGTTTGGCTTGTCAAGCAACTAAGTATATAAAATTATGCCATAATGTTGCAAATTAAAGGACAGGAGTAAAACATTTTTTGCAAATAATTTACTTTCTTTCGCCGTGCACCAGGCTGGAAATGTTTTGCCTATAAATTCACAATATAACCCCTCCTGGCACCACATATACTTCAACAATTACATGGATGTATGGTTCAAACAAACAGCTATGCCAGTCTGCAGCTTTTGTTAACTGTGGACAAAAACAGACTAGCCATGCACTATGAGTTTTTATGCTTGGCTGATTTATAAACGCATCCTTAATCCTCAGTACTTTGTGCATATAAGTAAGAAAGAAAGAACGCAAATAAATGTATTTCCAGAAATGATGAACAAGTCAGTTCGAAATCTATCTACCAATCTACACACTTTACAATTTAGTTAGTTTAACTGCAACAGGCAGATGCTCAAGAAAACCACTCTCTGATCATTTTTTGTAACTGTTGTTCTCAGTACAGGAGAACTTTGCCGAGTTTCATTGGATTGCGTCTGCCGTTTTTGCAGATGTGCATGTTTTTTTTATAACCTCTTCTCAGAACTGTGCACACTGAAACATTTTACAGCTGACAGGTTCCTCATCTTGTGTTTCATATCAGTGCAAGATAGGTCACTAGATCTGTTTGTGTCAATAAGATGGAAACCCACATAAGCCTTTAAAGGGCTGGGTAAACTAAGTTTGCCAAGCAGTGTCACATACTCTTAAATTTAACGCATACACAAACAAAAGCACACACAAAGGCACAAAGTCATTTCCTGTTTCCAGCTGTTTAGTCGCAGGGGTTCCCCCCCCTTCAGATCATCTCTTTTCTTTGCCTGTGTTTGTTTTTGTTTTCATAAATGGTATTTTTACTGTGTCTAAGAAGCTCCTTTTAGTGAATTGTTTGCCACATGACAAAATAAGACCAAAGCTATGATGACATTTAGCTTTACCTCAGAAAACTTCTCGTTTTACCGGTGGTTTTCATTTCACTTTTCCTTCTAGTGATTGATTATATTTCAGTGGCGTCTACAGAGATTGTTTTGATGATAAACGCAAAGGTTTTGTGTTAACCAAACTGAAAACACCAAAAAAAGAGATATTACTCATATAGTCACAGCTTAGTCTAAAGAAGACTAAGAACATCGTGTATACTTATGCTTTCCATGCACAGTAGGAGCGTCACTGTTCATACTCTTACATCATTTGTTTCGCACTAATTAAAAGATAAATTTTAATTGTTTACCCTTTAACCTAGTTAAAGAAGTGGAAATAAAGTTACTGCTCATATTAGTAAAGATAGATTTAATCAGTCTGTGCCTCAATGATTACAGTTGCACATTCCTTTATAATCTATACTCATATATTATAGTAATAATAATTATATGTAGTTCAGTATTTTAGCTCAGTATTTTCACACTGTGATATTTTTCACTTAGTTACATCAACCAATCTGCAATGTTCATGTCTTCTTTTAATCCTTGGTGAGTAGATATACCTCCCACACTGTTTCCTGTTTGCTTGGGGTTTGCTTCAGCCAGTCACAACTTTTCTCCTCACACGAAGCAGCCACAACATTAAAACCTCTGCCTACCTCTGCCTAACATTGGTTTAGTTCCCCTCATGCCAACAAAAGAGCTCTGATCTAACAGGGCATGGTGATAGCACCTCTGGGGTGTCCTGTGTTGTCAGACAGTGGCAGCAGATCCTTTCCATTCCGGTTGCTTGCCGGGTTGGGCCTCAGTGGATGAAAAATAGTGCCTTCACCTTCAAAAATTATTCACTTTTTATTAATGTACGATTAGCTGTTAGGTCTAAAGCTGAAATTATGGTTCAGCGGTGGTAGCACATTGGCAGTCCACTGGCAGTCCGTGGACGACCCGTCTACCTGCAGAGAGCGTCTGTTGTCGACGAAAGCAGTGTACAAAGTATGTGGTACAACCGGTCTGTGGGCTACTCTTGCTTGTGCAGTTGTTGGTCCATCAGCCAGCCGCGGAGAAGAGTAACGTTATAACATACAAAGAGTTGAAGTGAAACTCAAGTGAGTGTTAAAAACGGTGAAAATTGTCCACTGCAGCCAGTGTTTGTACTTTGCAAACTGTAATTTTTGATCTTTGATGTTTCTTTATTTCATGCTTCTCCCATTCCTGGTGAACTCCTCTGTCGCTCCCTTCCCTATTCCGGCCCACTTGTCAACCAGTCAGCATTTGACCAATGCACACCATCATCCACGTCCAGCAAAATGCATTTGGGATTTTGTAGGACTGCACGGGAGCAGGTTTGCATTGGGTGGAAACCCCTCTCCATACGCTCTCCGTTGGAAAATATGTATGCACAAACGGGCACAATCACGGTACCATAAATTATGCATAAGACGTCACTAGCCGGGCTGTAGCCCCAGCAGGTGGCAGCACTCCTCTCTTTCTCTGTGACAAGGAGTTGTAAACAAGCAAGGTGGAAACAGATAACAGCCCTGCAAACCAGCAGTACTTTGATCTAGAATGTCAGCTGTGTCAGAGTAAATTGGCATATAACCACTCGACAGGAGCAGTGGGTTACCACGTTCAGCCCAGGCGTGTGGATGTTAACCAGCAGGGAAAGAAGGCTGTTGCTGCTGCTGCTAGCACTGCTAACGTTAGTGCCTCACACGGCAAACTAATCTGACACCGTGTGTAAGATGTCATGCATGGTCCAAAGTGACACACATTTCAGCAACATTAAAAAGACGATTTGGTTATCGAAGCTTAACAGTTTCAAATGGCTCTTGAATACACCCGCAGTACTTCTATTGACAACATTTAACCTTGTCCATTAGATTTCGCTCAGTTTCGCTATCTGACTTTTAGACTACTCAACTAGTCTGTTTTATTTTGTCCCATTTAATCGACTAGTTAAATTAGTTACCAGGAGTGGCCCTAGTGGCTAGACACATTGTGTTGCTGGCGGAGTGTGTACGTGGCCACAGTGTGTAGGTGGGTGGTACTTGACAGATTAACAGCCACATGAATGACAGTACTTACTGTAACAGATGCAGTGTAACAAGATGATCAGTTTTATCTACTAAAGCTGTCAGTGGTTTAAATTTAGTGTCTGACTGGTGTATTGCTTCTTAATTTACACAGCACTATATACTTGTTAACTCTAACTTGCATTTTTAAGTTGGAAACAAGATATATCGGATTTCGCTCCTCTGACAGCTCTTCATAGCATAGCAGGATGTATTTCTTTTCTTTTTTTTTTTTTTTTCTGTAAAATGCGTGCTTTGCTCCCCCCCGTGAGGCCTCATGGCATTAAACCCTGCAATATTTCCAGATGGGGCCAGCTGTGAGGCTGCATGTAGTTGCATACCCAGTCCCCAAACATCCCCAAACCAGTGATGAGAGCAGCCAGGTCGCATGCTGTCCTGGGCGCCACCATCTATAAGGTCACTGTGAGCAGAGTTTAGTCTTGTTAGGGTGTGTGCAAGTGTGCATTCAGACACAAATAGAGGTCCATGAGAGAGACATCGCATGCATGTGTGTGTCTGAGGGTGTATGTGTGTCTGTAGTGTTTTATATTTAGCAGCCCTCAACTCCTCAGCCAGCTACAGCCCTAACCATGTGCGTGAGGTAATTCAGTTGATTTTAGACCCAGAGTTGTGCATGTGTGCACGCGCATGCGTGTTTGTTCAGAATGGAAAGGCATTGGCAGGATTTGCCTGGCTGTTTGCAATTTTGCTTTAATGCATTGGTGCTCTGTGTACTCTCCCTCTCTTGGTGTGTGTGTGTGTGTGTGTGTGAGTTTGTGTGTGTAATCTTGGAAGGCAGATAGATAAGGCCCTGAGAATGGCCTTAAAAGGAAGGAGAGCTGTGGAGTAGCATTCTCACAATTAATGTATACATGAAAAGCACATGCATTTCACGCCCTTAACAGTTATTTAAACACCGACCTGGAATGTGTTGGGTTTGCTGTGTATAGTTTCCCTGTTCTGAATGAAAATTGGGGTTTCACACATCTGTGGGCAATGTGTCAGTGTGTGAGCATGCATGCCTGCACGCAACACACATATCTTGGCTTAACAGAACATAATAATCCATGAGCAGAGTACATGTGTGTATTTTTATTTATATCTTTATGTGTGAGAAACAGAAGTAATATCAGTGAGCTCATTTAGCACAAAGGAGCAAGCTGCATGGAAACTGATAATGGGTTCGCGTGAGAAAGTGGCAGTCACAGCACAGCTGCTAGTTCTTTAGTATTAGCCTGAAAAGGCAATAAACAAACAAGATAATCTCCTGTCAGATTTTATGCAACACATCACATTGTCTTTTGCTATTGCTATTTTTATCAGGTAGACTTTAAATCTAAAAGCATGTTGAAGGCAACAGTCAACAAATTGCCTCTGTGAAAGATGCAGCCCCCCTGGCAAGTCCTCACAAATGTCTGTTTTGTCCTGTAATTATAGTTAAAACTGAGGGCAGTTTCACTTCTGCATAATCTGAAGTGTTAGCCCATCTTTAGGCCTAAAATAGACATTAAACAGGCAGCTGCTATAGGTACTAGTTGGAAGATTAAGTAATATTACGGAAGTGCAGTTGTAAGCGACTGATCTGTGAATTAAAATTTTATCTCACGGCAACCCAATAAAGAGCATTTTGTACCACAGCATCTCTGTACAGCTATCATAGCAGTGATGGTTATTTACTCCCTCAGTGACTGCAAAGTAAATATAATTATAATATATTATATATTCTGAATATTTTACAGAAAAATAGACAAATGTTTCTTGTAAATTGCTTGTATTTACAATAGGACTGCAACAATTCACCAGGTTTAAATTACACCATGATATTAAATATATCCTCATCAAAATATCCTCATCAACTGCCTGTCTTATACCCTATCATACTCTTAACAGTGCATTATAATTGTGATTACATTCTAGTTAAGGAGTTTAGGCAAGGCCTTTGATTCAGTGGTAATGTTGGTCTTAAAGCAACTTTAACTTTCTGCTGCTCAGTTCAGTAAAAGCATTACTAAAAGCATAGCTGTAAACTAAATTATGCAACAAATAACCCCTCTATACTTGTCAAAAGATCACAAGTAAAAATGCACTAAGGGAATTTCTTAACCAAGAATTCAACTAGGGTGGTGGGGGTGCTGGAGTCTGTCACAGTAGACACTGGGCGAGAGGCGGTGTACACCCTGGATTCGACGTCAGTGCCTCACGTGGTTAACGCAGAAAACAGTGATTCATGCTCGCACCTACAGCAAGCAGCAACTTCCAGGGCTGAAAAATGAAGCCAACATGGAAGTTCCAAAAACTGCAGTTCCTCAAATGGCCACTTGATGCTGGCTCCAAAAGCAAGTCAGCCTCCAAAATCAAGTCAGACTCCCATGTTAAAATGTAAAAATCTAGTATTTAATTAGTCTGCTCCTTTGCACGAATTGGCAGATATGTGCATCTGTGCAATGCACCTGTACAGTTTATGGATGCTGCTTACTAACCAAGCTTGCTAGTATTAACTCTCACCCAAATATGTTAAAAAAAAAACAACATGGCGGTGGCCAAATTACTAACAGTGAGGCTTAAAAAGGCAGAGTCTAAAATCAATGACTGGCATCATGGTCTGACTGACATCTTTTATGCTGTATATGACCTGCAGCCAGTTTAGAATCAGTTAACCTATCATGCATGTCATAGGAATGTCAGAAGAGCCTGTAGCTTTTATTTATGAGGGTACAGTTAGCTGTGAAATCATCTATAGTTTAAAAATAACAAACCCAAGCAAATGCAACTATTGGTTTATTGAAGAAGTGAAAATTGATATGTCAGCTAAAAAGAGGAGAAGTCCCCATTGTCTGAGATTTTATCCTCAAATTTTCATCTTCTCTCTTTGGTCTTTAATGCTGGAACCTGTGAATTTTCTGTTACAAGTTAATTTAGGGTATTTACTGTGGTGAATTCAGTATTTTAATTTGTATTTTTCCTCTTATAATTTGTATAATTCTTTTACCTTTTCCCAGCTTTGACTTTGTACAACAGAAGCTGGTTTCTTCAACAGCGAGTCCTACTTTTCCTTTCATCTGATGCTTGGTAGTCAGGGTTACAGACAAGTTTTGTGTCTTGCCAGGAAAATCATGGTTCTGTCTTCCAGAGAGAGTTCCCACAGACTGCTACAGTCTGATATGTTTCCTCAGACCTCCTGTAGACTTCAACTTCATACCCCTCTCATCTCATCTCAGCTGTGTATATGTGCGCATTTATGCATTCGCATGTGTTTGTTCCAGCTCTTCTAATCTTTCCCACATGGTCTCATTTCATGCTTGTGTGTACATGTACGTACATCATCTATGTTGTTGATCTTGGAGTTTGTCCTTCTCTGTCTTTATGTGTTTGTACATTCTCACGTATTTTTTAGGTACGTTGACATACAGTGTAAAAGCTTCTTCTTTGCATCCCATTTGGGTCAGGTAGTACTTCTGACTTCATGATGAGCCTACAGCTAAAAGAAAACAGAAGAATTTTCAGAAATGGGTCTTCTTAGAAAAATGTGGAGTTTTGCCATATTAAATCAACAGAACTGAAATTAAAAAAAAAAAGGTCCAATTCATTTCATATATGCATTTGATACTGTTTTCTTTCAGTGAACATTCACTGCTTTTCCGCACTACTTTCTTACTGACAGCAAGAGAGGAGTTTGCAGCATCAGTGGAAAATGGCTTTCAAACAGACTCTGGTATCCATCTGTTCTGTGTTACTTGTTGTAATTCAGTCTCTCATATGGCAACATGCAGCGTTAATTTGGCTTGGCTCGTTGCATACCACAACTGAAGCCCTAAACACATGGGCCCCAGTCAGCTGTCCGAGAAACAGAATGAAACCAGGCGAGAGAGACGCAGGAAACACAACAGGAGGAGACATGAGAAAGGCAGACTGACAGTTAGGCTGAAATCAAAAAACAGCATAATTCATTAAACTTAATTTTCCCCTATGAAAATTGTCCCCAATTGCACACATACACATATCTACAGGCTCCAATTACATGTATCAAATCAGTTATAATCCATATTTTCTCACATTGAGCCATGCAAATTTTTAAAAGTCTGTCTCTGTGGTTTCTGCTGCTAAGCCGGCACAATTGAAGTGAGTCGGATTTTATTTGTGCTGCTCCAAGCATTTGCAAATGGCATTTCAAAAGCACGTCAGTGTGTTTTTCCATAAATGATGGCCTACTTCGTGAGGATAATATGCACTCTGCCGAGTTTTTACTGGAGCTACAGTATTTCTCTACTAGAAACGTTTTTTTTGTATATTTCCAGTATGCACATTGGGTGATTACATGTTTATACTAGTTTAGAAACAAAGTCTTTTGCAACTTAACGGTCACACGACATTCATCAACATGACTGGCTAGTTGAAGCTTTCTCAGAAAAATGTAGACAAGCGTTAAGCACATCAATAAGGAAATTGGTTGATTAGATGATCAAGAGAAAATGAATTGGTGAGTTATTTTTCTTTATATTAATGATAGTAAACTGAATATCTCTGGGTTTTGGAGTTATGATTTGACAAAACAAGTCATTGTTTCACATTATGCAGCTGTGATTGTGAGAAATCTTTTTTTTTTTTTTTTTTTTTTTTTTGGATATAAA